>CAUYQG010088726.1:0-26343 GCA_963574415.1 Tarsius wallacei | reverse complement strand
CCAAGTGTTATGTTCTTAGAAATTTCACAAGCTAGTTATTGAACACAGCCATTAAAAATTAAATGGTACAAACTAACAGTATTAAAAATAAAAGTAGCCAGGTGCGGTGGCTCATACCTGTAATCCCACCACTTTGGGAGGTGGAGACGAGAGGATTGCCTTAATTCAGGGGTTCGAGACCAGCCTGAGCAACATGGCAAGACCTCATCTCTACGATAAACGAAAAAATTAGCTGCCTGTGGTTCCAGCTACTTGGAAGGCTAAGGAGGCAAGGTCATCTGAGCCCAGCAGGTCGAGGCTGCAGTGGCCGTGAGCATGCCACTGCACTCTAGCCTCGGCAATAGAGTGAGACTGACTCAAAAATAAATAAATAAAAGTAATACTTAAAATGTATCACTTTCTAATTATTTTACTATAATTTGCTATTATTTATGCTCTTAAGGTTATTTGTGTCTAATGTGCCTGCAGAGTGGGAATACTAAACAGTGATGTGATACACATCTCTTTTAGCTCCATGTTCAATGACATCATATTGGTAATTTGACATTGGCCATGGTGGGAATATTTATATCATGGAAAACAGCAAATAACACAAATCAGGGACTTTTTTTTCCCCAGAGAACTGAGAAATATCTATGAGCATACCACTGAGTATGATTATAATGTTGTGGTCATCTCTCTGTTTCAGAGATACCTGTTGAAATCAGACAGATCAAATATGGCATCTAGTAGTTGTTTCAAATAATCCAGTGAGGGTGGGTATCCTGATTGTTGTATCAGAATGGTGGGCAGATGGACTTCGTTGTACTACTCTTTCAACTTTTGTGTATGTTTTGAAATTTTCCATAATAAAAAATTAAAACAAGCCGGGCTCGGTGGCTCAGCCTGTAATTCCGCGCCCTGGGAGGCTGAGGTGAGTGGATTGCCTGAGCCCACGGGTTCGAGACCCACCTGGGCAACTTGGCGAGACCTCATCTCTACAATAAATAAAAAAATTAGCCGGGCGTGGTAGCGCACGCCTGTAGTTCCAGCTATTTGGAAGGCTGAGGTGGAAGGATCGCCGGAGCCCAGCAGGTCAAGGCTGCGGTGACTGGGAGCGGCCGCTGCACTCCAGTCTGGGTGACAGAGTGAGACTCCAAAAGAAAAAAAAGTTAAAACAGTAATTAAGGCATGTTACAATGAAAATAAATAAGTACCTATACCCAGTAGACATAGGTAGAAACCCAGCCTGGTACCTGTCTGTCCTTCAAACTTTGATGCCATCATTCCTTTGATAAAATCTTGTTCTCAAATTTTGGCGCTCTTATTTCATAAATGGTTCACATAGATCATTGAGTTTAAATATCTGCTTGTCATTAAATAAATCAAAAAATCACTATGTACAGTTTCTTTTTTTATTTTTTTATTTTTTTTTTTTGAGTTGGAGTCTCACCCTGTCGCCCGGGCTGGAGTGCAGTGGCACACTCACAACTACCCCAGCATGGACCTACTGGGCTCAGGTGATCCTTCCAACTCAGCCTTCCAAGTAGCGGGAACTACAGGCATACACTACCATGCCTGGCTAATTTTTTATTTATTGTAGAGATGAGGTCTCACCAAGTTGTCCAGGCTGTTCTTGAATCTGTGGGCCAAGACAATCCCCTCAACTTGGCCTCCCAAAGTGCTGGGTTTATAAGCTTGAGCCACCGCGCCCGGCCTGTGCAGTTTCTTATATTCCTCAAGCCAAAGGAATCCAATAGAGCCTTCCATAGGACACTGAAAAGTTCTCTCTTCACAGTGGGGGGATGCATTTGTTGGATTGCAATTCTCTTTGCAAAACCAGTAGTATAAATAAGGAAAAATGAATCAAATTATTGTTCAGAAAGCTACTTGCAGCTACATGACAGCTGTGTACCCTTTAGATTTATTTTCAGTCTAGCTGATTTGAGTCATTACCCAAAAAAGGAGTGCTGTCAAGAGAATTGTCTTCTATGCAAATGATGAGAGCCTTTTAAAATAGTGCCTTGCTGATACAATTGATATGTGTGAAATTATTGGCCTATGAATTAAATTAGTCCCAATCCAATGACTTAAAAAGTTACAACCTAGGTTGTATACCAACTACGTTTCACAAAGTGCAATAGCATATTTTTTCTAATATATATTTAGACACCAAATGGAAAAGTTGAGCATAAATTACTTAGACTATACCTTTTGTTTCTTAGTTTGAAATCTTAATATCATTCTTAATATAAATTTGTTGTAAGGTAATAGTTTCTTCTTGGATTTGATTATGTAATAATTAATACAAGCTAAATCCAGTTGACCAGAAAGAAAAAAAAACATTGAGTCATGAATGCAAATGGTCACTGTGGTTATCTCATCAAACAGGGTGATGGGAAAATTATTAGGTTTTATAATGGGGACAGAGAAAGACAATAAAAACCTTGAGGGGGAAAGTAGTGTATAATGTCTGTCTTGTATTTTAAGTTATGTGAGTCTCTGGTCTGTGTAGAAATTCAGGCTTAGACCTTTCTCTAAGTTAACCACACACACAAAAATCAAAACCCCAAACAATGAAAACAACAGATGTCAAAGTCAGGTTTGTTTTGACCCTCTCAGGTCTGTTTCAGCCCAGGTGCTGCAAACAGGAATTGAGATCAGAGAAACCAGAAGTCAGAACCGTGTGGGTGGGAGACGAATCATTATAACTCCTCCTAATAAGATAAATGGACAGAGAAATCACCTGGAGAACCTGGGAGCCTTGGTTGACACTTGGCTATAGTTCTTCCCATGTTAATTCCTTTGTACCAATAACCTTCAGTGCCCCGCCAGGTCCCACCACAATGCACACCCTGAAATTTCTTTCTGGTATATAAATAGAAGTCATAGTTCAAAATTAAGTTGGTGCATGGACATTGAAACACGGTTACTAAGGAAAAGCACATGTTAGGTTATTGAATTGGAATAATCACAGCACTATGATTATTCATTCAAATATTTATTTACTCTTGGAGCTTACTGCCTAATGGGTGGAGACAGACAATAGACAAAATAAATAAGTAGTAAATACATTAAATGGAATAAATTCCATAGGGAAAAACAAATCCAGGACAATTTTTAAGAATTAAATTCCTCAAGAATATGTTTTCTAACTGTATTAAAGCTAGCAAAGAAAGGAGATTGATAGTTATAAAAATATAAAACATATGACATCTGAAATTTCTTCATTTTCTGTTAACCCTGTTGGTATGCTAAATATAGTCACCATTGCTACAACCAGTAGTTTAGAGCACAAATTAAAGTTGAAGTAGCTTGGGAGAGGTAGCAGCTTTTTGACCGTGAAGTAAGATGAAAAACATGGCCTTACATGTTTTGCTAGTGAGTTGGCAGTTCATGATTAGGAAGGCAGTGAGCACCTGCAGTAGGGGGAGGTAGGAGTTATTTAAAAACAAAATGTCTTTGATTGCTTCCAGTTCTCTTTATCTCCAATTGGACAGTCAAGTAGAAGTTATTTAAGGAGGTGTTTTGTAGCTGTGTGCATCTCCCTATGTGTTTTCTAACATACAGACTTTATATCTTAGTGAACTCAGTTGTTTTCATAAAAAATTGAATTTTCCCAAGTCTAAATGGAAAGATTCAGAAAAGAAGTTATTAAACGGATTCTTTCATGTGGAAGAAGGAGTGAAGTTGTGTTTAGTTCTTTATCTTAAATAACTTTTTTTCCCCCAAATTACTAAGTACAGGTCTTTAAATCCAACATTAGCCAGAATCTTTGACAAAAATAAACAACCCAACGAATTGAGTATTGTATATTTCCAGCTGCCTGCTAGACCTCACCACCTGGATGGCCCATAAGTACTGCAAACTCAGTGCTTTAAAAACCACCCTCACTGCCCTCGTCCACCATTGTCCCTGTTGCCAAAGTGAGGGTGGTCACTTGTCCTTGATTCCCAGCTCTCCTTACCATCTAGTGTGCTACCACATCCTTCCGATGCATACCTAAAGAGCCCTAGAGTCTATGCCCATAAGTTATTTAGCACAGCCCTTGCTTGAAAAACCTTAAAAGTGATAGTGTATTTCTTTTTATCTCTTTTCCTCTTCACACTCAGTCACTTGTAAAGCCTTCTTTCATGTTTGTCCTACCGATCTATCAGGTCTCCTCCCTGTGTATGTTTCACCTTCCTAATGAGTCTTCCGTGCTGCTACCAAAGTGGCAAATTCTGAATTTCTCTCTCTTTTTGCGGGGGGAGGAGGGGATTGGAGTCTCACTCTCTCGCCCAGGTTGGAGTGCAGTGGTATGCTCATAGCCACTGCAGCCTCAACCTGCTGGGCTCCGGCGATCCTTCCGCCTCAGCCTTCCAAGTAGCTGGAACTACAGGCATGCCCCACCACGCTTGGCTAGTTTTTTTGATTTATTGTAGAGACAAAGTCTTGCCAAGTTGCCCAGGTTGGTCTCGAACCTGTGGGCTCAGGCAGTCCTCTCACCTCGGCCTCCCAAAGTGCTGGGATTACAGGCTTGAGCCACCGTGCCTGACTGAATCTCTAAATTTAAAATTCAGCACTGACAGGATCATGTCACTGCCTTCCACAAATTCCATTGTTGGTTCCACAGCATGGTACCTGGGTCTCTTTAAGATCTGGACCTAAATGGCCTTTTTATCTCACCTTCCTCGGTTTCTCACTAGGTTCGCTCTCTGGAGTAGTACTCTGCCAAAACTTAGCTGTGCCAAACCTTTAATAAAGATATAAAACCCAAGTTATGTTAATAATTAGTCTTGTTTTGAAATGAAAGAACAAAATCCACCATATTGCTCCTTGGTCTTCCATTGAATATTGAAATATTAACTAACTGTGATTGAGCCTTTCACCAGCCCAACTTTAATTCTCTTCCCTTTCCCCATCTCTCTCATCCTCCAGTACCGGTCAGATTTTCATTTGTAGTTGCACTTAAATTCCTTCATTCCTGGTCATTTTCACTGACACGCCCCTATTCTCAATGCTCCCTGCTTCACTATTGAATGGCTGCAGTAGGATCCTGCCTGGTTCCCTTGCCTTCGTTCTCTCTCCCTACCCTATTCCTGCCCCAGTGTATTTCCTGTGCCTCACCAGGTTAATTTTCCTAAAATACTGCTTGCATTCCGTTGCATAATTTACAGCGATTCTCTTTTGTGAGTCAAGTCAAGCCATACTCTTCATTCTGGAATCGTCAACCCTCAATGTCCTCACTACCTCATTGATTTGCAAAGTCATCTCCCTCTGGCCATGAAGATTCTCTGCTGCCTTATTGCTCTTCCTTATCCAGTAGCCCTTTGCTCCTGCCCTTCCCCAACTGGATATCTTTTTTCTGCTCCAGCTGCTGCATATCCCTAAAGGCTAGGAGGCACCTCATCTATGCTGCCTTCTCCATTCCCTCAGCTATAACCATTAAGAGAAGAAGCTTTGGATGATTGGAAGAACACAGTGTTGGTGTTAGTCATAGGATCCAGCTGTTGCTCACTAGCCATATGTCTTCAGCTTATTTTTCTCTCTGAGCTACAATCCTTAAAGTCAAGTATATGATTTAAATGACTATGAAAAAAATGCTCCATAAACTTTAGAGCACTATACAGATGTCCAGAGTTGTTCAGCTATACATTTTAATCCTTGATTATGTATTCTTCTGGTTTCTATCTACCTAATTTTTATGAGTGTTTTAAGAGTAGATATAAGATGGAACATACTCTCTTGTCTTATTTAGCCCATACCTGAGCAAATGCTCGGTATATTCTCCCTGTCGAGAGAATCTAACATAAAGTATCAGACTCTATAGTGAAAGTAGTAATTGATAAAATGAGTGGGGAGGTGGGAGGGGAGGTGCCCAGAGACTTTGGGTACTGGTCTGCCCAACACTGACTTTTTTTTTTTTTTTGAGTTGGAATCTCACTCTGTTACCCAGGCTAGAGTACAGTGGCACAATCACAGCTACTGCATCCTGGACCTGCTGGGCTCAGGCAATCCTTCCACCTTAGCCATCTAAGTAACTGGAACCACAGGCACATGCCACCATGCCTGGCTAATTTTCTTTTTTATTTATTGTAGAAATGAAGTCTCACCAAGTTGCCCAGGCTGATCTCAAACCCCTGGGCTTAGGCAATCCTCTTGCCTCCACTTCCCAAAATGCTGGGATTACAGTCATGAGCCATTCCACCCAGCAACACTGATGTTTTTATGAGTCAGTGTTTCAGACGAGCTCTGCATTAGACCCCTCGGCAGGCTCTTCAGCATCTTACCACGATGGCAATAGGATTGGCTCACCTCTCAGGAGTGATACTGTTGTTAGTACTTAATAGGCTCTCAAGTGTTTATTGAACTCACTAGGTGATTTGCATTTTATATATATATGTATAAATATATATATATACTTATAAACATGCATTTATATATATGTTTATACCCACACATGCATACCAATAAATTTGTCTGTCATGGCTTATTTATGCATAGGGAATTTTTTTTCTTTTAAATTTCATTCTTTTTTTAAAATTTATTTTATTTTTTATTTTATTTTATTTTTTTGAGTTGGAGTCTCACTCTGTCACCCAGACTGGAGTGCAGTGGCTGCTCCTGGCCACTGCAGCCTTGACCTGCTGGGCTCCGGTGATCCTTTCACCTTAGCCTTCCAAGTAACTGGAATTACAGGCGCGCGCTACCACACCCGGCTAATTTTTGATTTATTGTAGAGATGAGGTCTCGCCAAGTTGCCCAGGCGGGTCTTGAACCCGCAGGCTCAGGCAATCCACTCACCTCGACCTCCCAAAGCGCTGGGATTACAGGCTAAGCCACCGAGCCAGGCCAAATTTCATTCTTATGCATACCAGTAGCATGTCTGCTCTGTCTGTAGAAAGAGCAGCATTCATATTCACATTTGCATTGTGTATGTGCAATATCTGATGGGGCTACCTCAGCAGTCCCCAACCTTTTTGGCATCAGGTACCAGTTGTGTGAAGACAGTTTTTCCACAGATGGGGTGGGAGAGCAGATGGTTTTAGAATGATTGAGGCACATAACATTTTCTGTGCACTTTATTTCTATTATTATTACATTGTAATATATAATGAAATAATTATAAAACCATTAAAAAGAAAGAGGCACAGAGGCATGGATGGTAAAGGTAAATAAAATAATGGGTGGGGCATGCGCAGACTAAAATAAATTGGATTCAGACTTAAGGCCTGCCACCAGATGCAGCTGTACAATTGAAGTACATCAATTCACTTGCCACTCATTGATAGGGTTTTGATATAAGTCTGCAAGCAATTGATTTATTATGGTCTCTGTGCAGTTAAACCTCACTGCTAATGTTAATCTGTATTTGTAGCCACTTCCCAGTGCTAGCATCACCACCTCAGCTCCACCTCAGATCACGAGGCATTAGATTCTTATAAGAGTACACAACCTAGATTCCTCTCATGTGCAGTTCACAAGAGGGTTCACACACTATGAGAATATAATGCCCCCAATGATCTGACAGAAGACAGAGCTTAGGCAATAATGTAAGCAATGGGGAGCAGCTGTCAGTACAGATAAAGCTTTACTCACTCACCTGCCGCTCATCTTCTGCTGTGTAGCCTGGTTCCCAACAGGCCAGGGGTAGGTGTTCTGGTGGTTGGGAACTCCTGGGCTACCTGATTATTTGCTGGAGTTATGAGTAGTTCAAGAACCACCTTCTTATTTATTTAGACTGCTACGAAATTGCCATAAAAATGTTGTACTGTATAATATTAAACTTATTCAAATCCTGCTTTAAAATTAAAGATAAGAATAAAGAAAAATAATCAGTAAATAATAATTTATTTTATTTGTACATGGGTGTCTTCTAGCCCTTTCTCCCACACCCAGCCTCCTAGAAAAATGAGATAAAGTGGTATAGCCCAGGAATTGATGGTTTTACTTAGTCTCCATCTTAGAAGGAAAATGTAGACAACAGTGAATTTTATTTGACAATACAATCCTTAAACAATAAGAATAATCATTAGGTATTTATAATAACTCTTACCATGTCTAGGTCGCTCTGTCTTCATTAAAAAGCAAGCTAATTAAAGAGTAAAATAAAGTTTGTAGTTTTAGGAAGTTTAATTTACAGCAGTATAAAGGGAATGACAGAAACCCAAGCAAAACAGTTAAGAGAAATGGAATTTGCTTGTTACCTAAGAAGCAAAAGATACATTTTCTGCAAAGTTAAGTCATGAAAGATTGCAATTGTTTTGTATCAGAGTAGATTCACCAGCATGAAAATGATAGCTTAACTCGGCTCTCCGCACTCACTGGCTGGGCTGGGTGAGTGTTCACGTTTCAGATGAGCCAGCCTAGTTACAGGAAAGGACATTTGCATAGAAGATTGGGAAATTGCCAAATAACAAAATGAAGACGTATGCTTTTGAAATTCCTCTTATTACTGCCTTGATTAAATGGATGCTTCTAAGGGATGGGTTTTTAAATGAAATTTTAATAGTGCTTCAACCAGTTCCAAATGTGTACTTTCATTTTACTCGGCTTTCACAATGTGATCATATTTGGTTTCACTTCCTGGTTGGTCCACATAAGCCCGTTGCTGGGAAAGATTTAAAATGTTTATGAGTGCACAACATTGTTTCATAATGAATGAAAGCATTTTGGTTTGACCTAGACTTAGTTCATGAAGTAATTTTTAAAGAAATAGCATTTCTGATACCTAAACTGGTAAGTCAGTTGCTTAAAAAAGCAAAAAGATGACTTTGCACCCAAATGAATTAAGTTGTCTTGTGATGAAATCATCTCTTCTACAGATCTGTTGGGTTGGGTACCAGTTGTTCAACAAATGAAACGTTGGTTCATAATTAGAGTAATTGTAATTTGATTTTAAATAGATTTGATTGCATGGTGATTGTCATAATGCTTGATGAGTTTTCCAGTAGGGGCCTGGTGTATTCTTAAGTTGATAGTTTGCTTACAGTATATTTAACATGGCCAGCACTCTTGCGTGTATATGTTTAAAATAACTATTCTTGTGTGTTGCACAAAATATTTGACTATTAATTCTAAAAGTGGTATTTTTACTCTAAAACATTTAATTCCACCCAAGTGCTCAGGTAGCATCTATTCTAAAAAGCACTAATTAGATTGATTTTTCCTTGGAAAAAGTCAGTTAAGACTTTCAGAAAAGGCCTGTTTCCTCAAAATCTAATTGCTTTCTTCAATTGTTGGCTAATCCAAAAGTTTAATTTTTAAATTTTTTTTTTTACTTTGAATTTGAATTTTGAAATCCATTTATGTTTTATTTCTCAAGGTACTCAAATATATACCTTAATATAAAATTAGGCTTTCTGCTCTTAATCTCAAACAATCTGCAATGGATTCTTCCTGATGCTTTCAAATTAATTCCTCTAATATATTGTATATATTATGTCCCTAAAATGTATTTTCCCATTATTCCTATGCTCAGATACCATCAATGACTTTCTACTGTTGTTATCAAGTCTATATCCCTCTCTGCTCCTAAAAAATATTAACTATGAGTTCTACAAGTGATATTTTTACCCCCAATACAATAATTTGTCAGGTGCCTTTCTGGGCCTGGGTTAGGCCTTGAAAAATGCTTAGCCTGCTATTTCAGACATTATTTAATATTTGATCAAAATCTGCTTCCCATTCTTATCTCCATCATTTCTGTCTCAAAAATTTCATTCCATCCATCTGTCCCTTCACAAACTCCTTAAATTCTCCTTGGCTTTCTCCTGCCTTCTTTATCTGTTGTTCTATAAAATGTTATATAGCCTGTTATTAATGCCCTATCTCTCCTGCCCCTTATCCCTTCAACTTTCACCAACCTATACAACTCCTCCTTGTCTTTCCTGGTCCAATTCATAACTCCTGTGCAGTGACTATTGTTCCTTTAGCATATATTGCCTTAAGACATAACTGTATGATCCATTTGTTTGATCTTTCTTACATTCGTGTCTTCTTTTACCAAAGCATAAACTCCTTTTGAGGTTCAGGTCTGAGTCTGAGATCTTTCTATTGCCTTCATCAACTGGGAGAGTGCTTTGCACCCAGCAGAAGCTTGATCATGATTGTTGAGTCTACCTAGTATCACGGTGCAAGTGAGATACAACATTCCTCTTTCAACCTTTCTTGGTGGCCCATCTCTGGCCATGACACAGGTTGATGATACTTAAGGCCCTCTTTGTTTCTACTTCTGTTCAACTAACAATGACTAAGTTATTGCTTTTCTTAAATGGGTAAGATTCCCCACAATAAAAATAGATGATGTTATCAAATATAAATAGGTAAATATTATTTCTTGCCTGTGGGTGAAATAAAAAAAACTAGATGGGGGACAAAAGCACACCAGTAGTTTTCTTGGCACAATCTTTTTGCCTTTCAAATTTGGTTGCTAGGAAATAACCATAGATTCTTCTGCTGTGTACAAAGGAGAAACTTAGGTCACTGACTGGAGACTATGTGTGTTATGAAACTGAATTTGTCACTGAGCTATGACAAAGCCCCACCCTGACTTAGAAGTCATGTGTTACACTTCCAGATGGGGAGTGTGTCTTCTGTCTCCTGGCAAGCCACCAAAACTCTAAAATCCCCAGGGAATGCATGGTTTCTCCCTTTTGCCAACACCAGGGGAAGCTACAGAATCCCTCTGAGTTCTGAAGCCCAAAGCCAACCTGATGTGCAGAAATAGTCCGTTACCTCCTTTGGAATATGGGCATTTTACCTGATTCCTATTATTATTCATTGGTTCTTTTAGAAGCTTCACCTTACTTTATAGCTTCAGAGTGCCCAGAGCTGCCCCCAAATTATTCTTAATGCCATGGCTGAGCTTAATCCTTCTCTTTGCTGATAGGGCTCAAATGGAGTTTTTAGTCTCTGCTAAAGGATTCAGGAGCCTTTGCATGTCACATGGAATTGGTTTAAAGCTTATGAGAAGCTGTGGTTGTTTGCTCCAAGCAAGGAAGTCAGATTTTGACTCTTTTGTCTGTTCAATTAATATTCAATAGCAGTTTCTGCATGCTAAGCCCTAGGCTACAATGATGAGCATCACACATGTAGACCAGACCTCAGACAGCTTATGGTTTAATGGGAGAGAAATAAGTCTTTAATCAAACAATTCCTCATAGGTGTGTTATGAAAGGAAGGGATAGAGAACTACAGGAGCATGTTGTGAAGTGACCTTCATCATGTCAGGAAGGTATCCCATAGAAAACAACTTTATAAGTCATTGACTTGGGGCATTAGTGACTTAAATGACTTGTTTTGTCCTTGAAGGTGAGCTTGACCTTCTAAATGAACTATTTGGCACTGTTTCAAACTGCAGCCATTTGGAATAAGGATTAGTCCTCCTAGTAGACTGTTTTCTGCAGCTCATGTTATGTATGCTATAACAAGAGATATATATTTGGTCTTTACTTCTACTTTATAACACAGAGATCCCTAAATCCTAAAATTTCGGATAAGAGGATCCTTTGCTATTCATAGAAAGCCCCTTTCAACCCTTCCTGAGTTTGTGCAAATGAAGTAACTCATTGTGAACTCTTAGATAGCTTCAAGATGGGGACTGGTCACCAGAAGAACCAACCATGTTATTGCAGGGTTGGAACTTTCACTCCTACCTCTGCCGTCCCTGGAGGCAGGGGGAGAGGAGCTGGAGATTTTTTGCTCACTGATGGCCAATGCTTACATAAAGAAACTCCCTAAAAACCCATAAAAACCCCTAAGCTATGGCGTTCACGTGGCTTCCAGGTTGGTGAACTCATCAGAGTACTCTGGATAGCAGGACAGTTGTGTCCCCCGCCCTCCCCAAATAACGTGTCTTAAGCATCTCTTCCATTTGACTGTTTCTGAGTAGTGTCCTTGATAATAAACCGATAACAGTAAGTAAAGTGTTTTCCTGAGTTCTGGGAGTTATTCTAATGAATTATCAGACTTGAGGCGGTTGTGGGAGCCCCCAAATTTGGAGTTAAGGCAGACAGAAGTGCAGGTAGCTTGGATTTCTGGGACTTGCAACTGGTGTCTGAAGTGCAGGCAGTCCGTGGAACTGAGCGCTTAAACCTGTGGAGTCTGACGCTCACTCTGAGTGGTTAGTGTCAGAATAAGATTGACTTGTAGGACACCCACTTGGTATTGAAAAGTCATCTCACTATATGTTTACTCAACATGTAAACCAGATGATTTTCTGCTCCAGCTAAGGAGCAAATGGCAACCAATGATTTTATCCACCAGCGACCATGAACCAAGTTGCAATATGAGGCCCAGATTTAACACCAAGGTAAAAATGGACATTTTACCTGAAGCATAAGTGACATAAGAGCTTGCTTGTCTAAAATTGACCCATTTCTCTCTTAATGCACTTGCACAGTGCTTTGTTTCACACACCTTCTTCCAGGGAAAATAGGAGCTGGGACAGATAAGCAGCATTGGCTGACTGGGGAGTTTTGAAAGGTCTCTGTGTTGGACAGCTAGGCATGGCTGCGCTTAATTGGCACAGTGAGCCAGAGACTGGGCAGGTTTTTTTTTTTTTCAAATCCCCAATTAACAGACCTTAAGTGGTCCATTATCTATGTATTATTGCAAGGGAGATTTGGAGAAGAGTTTTCTACTCGGGTGGTTGTTTTGTCACAGTGAAAGAGATTACTGACATTCTGTGTTTGGGCCACGTAGCCCAATCTGGACCCCTGGGCCTCTGTGCCTTTTTGAGGAGCTCCTTTTGTCTTTGTTATAGAGCCTAAATGGTACAGAATGTCTGTGTCCTTGCAACATTTTGCTGTTTTGTTTCCTTGGAACCATGATGTATAAATAAGGCTCACTTCCTGGGTTGTTTTGTGTTGGCTTAAGATAATGTCTCAAGGCCAAAAGCATCTTCTTTTCAAATCACTTTACCAGCAAGATGATCAGCTTTCTTTCTAAGAGTTCCTCTTTGCTTTTATTTTCTACGTTAATGATTTCAAAGTGCTTCCATGATATTTCTTTACCACTAATATCAACGCTTAGGCCAGAATGATTGTCTATATGTTAAGGCTGAGCAGATGGAGGCTTGGATTAAGTGAGTGATTTAAGCCCATGCAGATGGTGGTGGAAGCAGACCTGGGACTCAGTTCAGTGCTTATTTTCCACATTGCTACTATGGAAAACCAGGCCCTGTCTCTCACTCTTGCTGTTAGAAAGGAAAGTGAGACTGTACTCGTGCAGCAACAAGGTCCCTAGGGCTTGGGGGAGCAAACAATATAAAAATAAGTAAACAAAAATTTATACTTACATGAAGGCAGTTTGTACTTACATGAAGCAGCTCCAGAACATTTACAGACCAACAAGTAGAACAGTATCTCTGTATATCCAGGCTTGACCGTCATGGCAATGACTGCTGCTGGCCAGGAAGTAAAGAAAACTTCTGTAAAAATGCCTAGTATCTGTGAGCATGGACATCAGTGACATGTAGATAGAAACAGAGCCAGAGGCTTGAAAAACATCTTGTCCTCATAGCTGTGGTCCAAACTGTAGCAGAATAAATGGCACGGGCAGCATGGTGAAATGAGAGGGGGCCATTCCTAACTTGTGAGGCTGAGTGAGTGCCCTTGGCGAGCCACATGGTGAAGCAGCCTATGGTCCTATTCCAGCAATTCTCAAGAGATCAAAGAATTCATAATCCAATCTGCTCTGCCTTTGGGGGCCAATCCTTCGCATTCCTGGGAAGGAAACAGCAAGAGCAATAAAACAGCAGGAAAAGCGGGAAAGCACTCTTCCTCATCCCTTCCAGTTGCCAGGCCTCCCCACCCCTCCCTGAGACATTGTTTTGTCTTTATAATCTCACAACCACAAATCAGGAGGTGATGCATTTTAGAAAGAGCTCCCCAGCTGTAGTATGGACCTGGACTACAGAGGGTGAAAGGGGGCGATTTCAAAGATGAGGTGGGCTCCATCTGAGGCCGTGGTAGCAGCATTGCAGAAAAGGCTAGTTTAGCAAGAGAATCGGGTGATTTGAGGGAATAGAGGGAAAGAAGGTTTCTGGGTTAGGTGCCTGCCTTCATCTGTTTGTGCTGCTGTAACAAAATACCTGAGGCTGGTTAACTTATAAACAATGTAATGCTTTTCTCACCATTCTGGAGGTTGGAAAGCTCAAGGTCAAGGTGCCACAGGTTTGATTTCCCGGCCTTGAATGCTGTGTCCTCACATGGCAGAGGAGCAGAGGAGCAAGAAGACATGGAAGGGCAACACCCTCCCCCTCAAGCCCTTTTATGAGGCACTAAATTCCATCTGTGAGGGCAGAGCGCTTGTGACCCCTCACCCGCTAAAGGCTCCATCTCTTAATATTGTGGCACTAACCATGAAATTTGAAGGGGATCAATCCACAGTGTAGTACCTTAGTCCTTGATGTTGCTGTCAACCTGAGATTCAGGGAGCAGGTTTGGTGTCCGGGTGTGAGAAGAAAGAGTAGATGCAATTTGGGACATGCTGTTTGAGTTGCTTCCACACATCTTCATGTATATTGGAAGATACTGGGGAGATAATTCTAAGGTTTAGGGTGAGGATGCTGGGCTCACCCTGTGCACAGAGGTGGTAGATGGAACCTTAAGAGTCAAAATGTCACGCAAGCAGAGTTATATATATGAGCAGAGATCACCTACAGGCCCAAGAGTAAACCCCAGCGTTTAAGGGGTAGATTAGTATTCGGACCCTTCCACAGTCCCAGTTCTCTTCTTCCTTCAATTAAAATCAGTACTTTTATTATACAAGGGGGGACCCCCAAAAAACACAAGATTTATCTATAAAAAAGTTGTGTATTTATTCTTACATGTTTAAATTTCAGTCACCTTCAAAGTACTCTCCACTTGATGCAATATACCTTTTGAGATATTTTTTCCATTGTTCAAAACAGTTTTTGACCTCATCAATTGTAATACCTTTTAGTGCTTCTGCTGTTTTTTGTTTCTTCTCTTCCACATTGGCAAAATTTTTCCCTTTCAGGACTTTTTTCATCTGGGGAAACAAACAAAAAAAGATCACTGCAATGAGACCCAGTGAATAGGGAGGGTGGGGCATGGAGGTCATGCCAGTTTGGGTCAAAAACTGCTGAACATTCAGCATGGTATGGGCAGATGTGTTCTTATGGTGGAAGAACCAGTCACCTGTTTGTCACAACTTGGGATGTTTCTTCCACAACACAGCCTCTCAACAACAACACTAGCCGATGGTTCCCTAAAACACTTACCTAGCAGGGGAAGCCTGTACTATAAAGGGATCACCCTCCAAAAGATAATTCTAGTTTTTTGGGATCTCCCTTCGTATGTCTGACTTCATGACATTTTTTTCTTGCTGTAACCAACTTTTTCCTCTTTTCAGTGAGTCAGATTTATCAGTTGCCAGTTGTAGACCAGTGCACCCTCTGAGAAAACACACAGTTGCTTTTCCTGGTGCTCTCATTTCATAAAGCCCTGTCTAATTCTCAGGCAAAATGTTTTTCAAACTAGGTATCTCCCAGCTCCAGCCAAAATTAATCAACTCATGGGGTGGTGGGATGCTGGAAGTGAAGAGTTTATCAATCATTTGTTCTAGCTTATAGTTTGGAAAGTCAGCTTAAGTGAGGAGAGGTGACTTAGCCAACATGATGTCAGTTAGATGTAAAGTAAGGAGTAGAATTTGGGTCTCCTGACATCTAGTTGGGTGTTCTTTTTGCTAGGTCTTGCTGCCTTGTAGACATGATCCTTCCCTATGTCTCAGTGATGGTTACTTTCCTTCATTTGAACATCTAATCACATTACTACATTCCCTCCATGCTCCAGTGTAATTTTGTAAAGAGACAGAACAGCTCTTTCTCTAGGATTCAATTAACTTATTTGATATGGCTTTTGCTGTACCTATCTCATTTGATATACCTTTATCCACTGGTGCCTTGGGTAGGCATTTTAACCTCACATTTCCAGAGATAAAGAAAGTAACAAGAAAATCCTACAACTGAGTTTGTTATTATGAAAGTTCTCAAGGATTGATTGATTGAGCTGTTTATTTTATGTAAGCACATAGTAGGTATGTCTGCTGTCACATGGTCAAAGATTTTGATTGCTCCCTTGTAACCACTTTCACACACACACACATGCATGCACACACGTACACACAATCTGTATGTACTACCACCGACCCACCTCTCCTCCCTTCTCATCCTCCTCCCTTCCCCTCCCCCCTTCCTCTATCCTATTAGGCTGTTATTGATGCCTTCGGGTGGATTGACCTCTTAATAAAAGAAGATTAGCAAGAGGATCAAATACTTTGCAGATCCATTAAATTATTAGTGAATTTTGTCAACATGTGAGTGCTTCAATGATCACTTTAGAAAAAAGAAAAAAATCTCACATGTGCACTTCCCTCAATAATCACCAGAAAGCTTAAAAATGTCTCGGCTTCATATATTGATTTTCATCTAGTAAAGAAGACCTAAGCCATTTTGGGACAAATTTGGGAGATCGTACTATCTCCCACCTCAATCCTTCTAATTCAGGGTAACAAACAAAACTGACAATTAGATACTTAGTATTTATTATAGTAACCTATGAATTATGAAAAAAACACATTGGCCATATTGAAATTCTATTATGTTTAGATGTGTTAGTATGTTTTCTGATACATTGAGACTGTATTTAATTTGTGTAATCCATTTGGGTTCATTTTAAAGCAGTAAGAACATTTTTTCTATTTTATATGAGTGTAGATTTTTTGTGATAAAATATACATAACATAAAATTTACTCTTAACTGTATTTAAGTATACAATTCTATGGCGTAAAATACATTCAAGTTGTTGTGCAGCTATGATTATAAAATTTTTTTTAAGATGCTTTGCTTGGGCACCATTGGTCATATTAAATTCATCTGCAGCGGGAATCTTGACTGGAATGATAGACATTGCATCAAAAAGTGGAGGTTGTTTACACAGTTTAACTTTTAAAAAAATGTTGGGCCGGGCTTGGTGGCTTAGCCTAGAATCCCAGCACTTTGGGAGGCCGAGGATGAGTGGATTGCCTGAACCCTCGGGTTCAAGACCAGCCCAGGCCACTTGACAAGACTTCATTTCTACAATAAATAAAAAATTAGCTGGGCATGGTAGCACGCGCCTGCACTTCCAGCTACTTGGAAGGCTGAGGCAGAAGGATCACCTGAGCCCAGTAGGTTGACGCTTGGGTGGCCGTGAGTGTGCCACTGCACTCCAGTCTGGGTGGCAGAGTGAGACTCCAACTCAAAAAAAAAAAAAATGTATCACAGTATATTGTTTTGGCTTCACAACACTTTATCTTTTCTATGAACCATATAGTCAATGAATGAGGAAAGTTATGTTTATATTTCACAATGCTTTCTAGTAATTGGAGTCATGTGATATCATAAAATCTGGCATGAAAATCACTAATTTAGGTAAAAAATAAAACTCCCCTAATATCAACTCTGGTTCTTGTTTATAGGATCATACTTTAAAGCCAACCAATAAAGAATTATTTTCAGATAAAACTACTACTGTGTTAATAATTTACCTTTTTGAGTGCTTACTTTTACCTGTTGCTATGCTAAGCGTTTGATTTATAACTACCTTTTTCAATTCTTAAAACAAGCTCTGTTAGGTAGAAACCATTATTATCCCTATTTTGCAGATGAGAAAAGTGATACTCAGCTTATCCAAGATCAAGCAGATGGTAAATGACAAAGTTAGTCACCCTCACTTCCAAATCTCTCAAATTTTCATCGGTTTTAGAATGAAAACTAGGCCTGACAAAGTAACACACTGAAGACATGTGATGCTGCTTTTTTAAGTCACTCAAAAAGAGGGTCATATATAGGTGATGTAGCATTAATTTATTTTAACTACATCCCCTTAATAGGTATGCTGGGAAGAAAAGTCATGCAAAACATGATCCTTTAAATACAAATTAAATTTGGGTAATTTATCATGTTATTAAATTGGTGGGGAATGTTTCTCCGTAAGAGGTTATGCAAGCAGGATGCTCCCTGGCTCTGGCTTTCTGTCATGTCAACCCTAATTATCTAATAGGCAGGCAGGATGGAGGAAGCACTTGCTGATTGTGTTTCGCTAGATGGAACACCGAGTAATGAGCTAATAAGAAAACAACATAGAACTCGTTTTCAAATTGTCTTTTTTAGTTTTTCTAAAAGACAAATCGTAGCTTTGGGAAAAAAAAGAAGAAAGATGTCACATTCTATATAAAACTCCTTTTTTCATGTAGCTCTTGGGAGAGGCCATGTAGCAGATGGCTCTTAGTCACTGGAGCTGGTGTGAAGGCTGGGTTTGCAGATGAGCTGCAGCCAACTTCTTAGTCTCTCCAAACCTCAACTTTCTTACCTTTAGAGATGAGATAATAATACCTCCTCATCAAGTACACAGTAGGTGTTAACCTTCCCCTGCTTGTCTCCCATCACTCCTTTCCATTCAGAAGTAATTATGGAGACTCTGTTGTGTGTCAGGTCCTGTCCCCCACACCCAACTCTTTCAAGAGCTCAAAGGCTGGGGCAGGAAGGCACCAAACCAGATATCTGCTGCAGTTTAGTGAAAGTATAATAGAACTACGAGTACTCCCTAAATCCTAAGGAAGCATGAAGTAGGGAGCAACTACTTGTTTTTAGGGGGTGAGTGGGTTAGTAGTGTTCATTTTAAACGTATTTTGTGCTTAATGGTCATTTAATACTGAACAATAAACCTTTGTATTTTGCAGTCAGAAATTAGCTTGAGCTAAACACTAGGCTGATTTGCAATGCATGACAATTTGACTGTTGACATTGGACTAAGAGTATGTTATAGCACATGTATCACTCTTTACAGTGATCACTATCAGAAGTTGTTGGTTTTATGGGACTAAAACTATCCAAGGTTATGCAATATTGTCAGCTCAATCATAGCTCACAGGGTCATAGAATTATAATGTCTATGAAGCACCTAATATGTGGTAGGTTCTCAGGAGACAAGGAAGGCCCTTGCCCTTCAGAGTTCATCATCTTGGGGGAGAGCAAACAGGACAAGTAGCTGCAGAATGGTATGATGGGCGATGTCCTTCTTTGGGTGATAACATGATCATTCTGTTGGTCCCTGCATTATCTCTGCTGCATTATACTAAGGTTAACTCGTGCAAAAGAATAATTGTGAAATCAGAATATGACAAGATATTAAGGTCACTTTGGAATGATGTGGCATTTATCCAGTGGTCCATCACTGATCCAAAATGACTTGCAGTCATTATAATGTAGCCAGTTATGCTGAATTTGACAGCAGTTCTCCATTCAGATTTGTGAGATGTCATGTTTGGTGGGTAAGTTGGCAAATGCAGATTTTTTTCTCCTCTCTCTCAGAAGGGCAAAGCCACAGCCTCTCCTCTGAATCTCTGCACCTGCCATGGGGTGATGGAAATGCCTGAGGCTCCCTCCCTGCCATTTGTTTTGCCACCCTTTCATGTCCACTGTGTGTGCACCAGTTGTGTCTCTGGTCTTTCCGGGAGCCAGGCCTCCTCCTCTGTACCTTTGGTTCCTAACTAGATGGTGAAACCTGACCTGGTATCCTTCATTCACTCAACAATGATTTACTGAATATCTGTGGTGCAGACAGGGGCAAGATTGAGACATGGGGACACCCTAATCACTCATTACTCTGGTCTAGGGGCAGGCAAAGGATCCAGTGTTGCTTCAGACTGTTATTCTTTAAATATTTGTTCACAACATTTTCAAGAGGAGAAACCGAGCACTGTATAGGAAAAGGGCAGCAAAAGACCCCCTCTAGGTCCCTTATGTCAGTTTCCAGAATCTCAACTGACCAGGAGGAAATACCAGATTTCCAGTCTTTCCTTTCAACCACACGCAATATTGTCTCTGAGAAAAGTTCTAGTAGACACTGTTTTTGTTTAATTAAGTTGTTTCCAGAGATGTTTTAACACCCCACTGATGAATAGGTGTGTTATGTGGCAGCTGCCATCATATTCATCTCTGAAAAGAGACAATGCAATAGATCCCTGGGATATAGTTAAAAAGATATTGCCCCAGCCTTCAAGGAACTTGAGGCAATAGCTTAATATACTATAAAACAGCATAAGAGAAATATTAGTAAATGTGTTCTCAGAACACAGATGAACGATCAGCAAATTCAGCCTGTGGCAATCTAGGTAGCTCGTATAGGTGATTCCATTTGACCCCAGAGTGGGACAGATAATGACATGGAATGTCCCTCTTTTAAATCCAGCTGTTATTCATGTTTTGAACTTTTCAAGTGGATAAAATGGAAGACTAATTTGATATATCTAAAGTCTTAAATATATACAGTTGCCCAAGGCAGGGCAGATGAGTCTGATATTGCAGTGATTCCTGCCATAGCTGACCTGCAAAGTGAGGTCCTGGAGACTATGCCTTTTTTTTTTTTTTGAGTAGGAATCTTACTCTGTCACCCAGGCTAGAGTGCAGTGGCACACTCACAGCCATTGCAGCCTCAACCTGCTAGGCTCAGGTGATCCTTCCACCTAAGCTTTCAAAGTAACTGGAACCATAGGCACGTGCCACTGCGCCCAGCTAATTTTTTTGATTTATTGTAGAGACGGGGTCTCGCCAAGTTTCCCAGGCTGGTTTCAAACCCCTGGGCTCAGACGATCCTCTTGCCTCGGCCTCCCAAAGTGCTGGAATTACAGGAGTGAGCCACGATACCTGGCGACTATGCCTTTAACCCAGTGCAGGCCCTTTGACCAGAAATTCTTGACTTCTTGCTAGATATTTCCTCTTAACATTTTATTTAATTGTCACTAAAAGACATGTACACCCAAATGGAAAACCATTCTCAGGTTCCAAAACAGTATGGTATTTCTCTGCTTTACTGCACAAATGTTTGTTTTGTCAAATCCACTATCTCTCCTGACCAGACAGAAATAAGAGCATTCAGACTTTTCCACTTTAAAAGTAAAAGCTTTGGGGCCTTTTGTTTTTCTATCAGAAAGCCAATTGCTGCTGTATTGTTTTTTAATCTCAAGTCACTTGGGAATATTTGTTCTTCATTGGGAACTTCCTGAAAGGAGCTCTTGTTTGAGAAAGAGGGATTTCTCTCCAAATCTTCCAGAATTTTTTTTTAGGTTATCTTGAAATTGACTTTTTTTTTTTTTTTTTTTTTGAGTCAGAGTCTCACTATGTTGCCCAAGCTGGAGGGCAGTGGCACACTCTTAGCCACCGCAGCCTCAACCTGCTGGGCTCCAGCGATCCTTCCACCTCAGCCTTCCAAGTAGCTGGAACTACAGGCGCGTACTACCACACTCGACTTATTTTTTGATTTATTGTAGAGTTGAGGTCTCACCAAGTTGCCCAGGCTGGTCTTGAACCTCTGAGCTCAGGCAATCCTCTAGCCTCAGCCTCCCAAAGTGCTGGGATTACAGGCTTGAGCCACCGAGCCCAGCCTGAAATTGACTTTTTAAGTTAAAGCACATATGTCTTGTGACCTTCCTCTGGGTAGAGAAAATGTTTTTTAGGGGATAGGTAGAGCTAGTTTTTTTTAACACTCATTAGCATAATAGCAAGTTAGAGAACCCACCTGTCTCAGCGGCTGGGCCTGTCAGAATTCCTGTGACTGTCTTTGTCCTCTTTTTATCCTGCCTAATATGAACTATTTATTCTATTCTAAGAAGCATTGCCATTTAGTAATATTTTTGTATTTCATTCTTCCTACTTAATACTCTGGTGTTCTGCTGAGGAGGAAGAAAGGCAGTAACTTTGCTAAAATTTCTGAAATTAGTTTGAATGATTTGGTTTTAGCTTGGATAAAGAAACTCAGCTACGTTTTATCTTATTTGACAGCAGTCACTCATCCTGAGATGACAAATTGTGATTATGAGAGAACTGTCATTAAGCTCTACATTTATATCTCCTCAGCAAAATATTCCTCTGGTTTAGGTAAATGTGAAATAGGAAAAGGAATTAAACTTGTTAATAAGCATGCTAAAAAAAATGTTCAATTCAACTCAAAGAAATACAGAATAAAGAAACAATAAGATCATTTTTTACATATAGAATTAACAAAGTTTTTTTTTTTAATGATGATTTCTAAATCTAGTGAGGTGCTATTCATATATTGTTTACCAAAAAGAAAATTAGCATAAACTTTTTAGGAAATAATTTGATTCTGCATATCAGAGGCCTTAAAATGTTAATGCTCTTTTGTTCCACGACTCTCATTTTGAAAGCATATGCAAAAAATATATATTGAAGCATAGATATTTTCTATTTAATGTTCATGTTTTGCTCCTTGTAAATTACTGTTGTGATGAGTTTAAGTATGTAGTTGATGACAGTAATAGTGGGTAACAGTTAACACCTTTTGTGAAAGGGCAAAAGGTGATCTCTTTAACACTCATTTTTTAAAAAGTTGCCTTTTGTATGGTTCATAAAATTATATGTTGGAAATTTTAGAACTACATTACGTGAATAAGTTATCTTGCAGTCCTTTGATGCGTGAAATATAACAATATGTTTATGATTTCTCTTTAGGAATTTTTCAAATTGAGACTAATTGCAGTGGTTTGGTTGACTGGCATTCATAGGGTAAGATTTACATCCTAAATTGTAAACACATGGTAAAGACAATTATAATTAAGTTGGTAACTTGAGGCAAATAATTACTGAATACTTAATATGTAAAAAAAAGTTTACTATTCTTGCATATATGTTGAGTAAAATCTTTTGCAGTCTTTTCAACTCATTTAATAAACAGAAAATTAAATCTGTTTTAGTAAATATGTCATCTTCCTGTCTGTTGTGAGTTTTGAATGTAGGAAAGTGTATATATAGATGATATTTGTCATTTTTTAACATTAAGAGCTAAGGAATATAGCCTGGGTATGGTGGCTCATGCCTGTAATCCCAGCACTTTGGGAGGCCAAGGCAAGAGGATTGCTTGAGCCCAGGAGTTCGAGACCAGCCTGGGCAACATAGCAAGACCTCATCTCTATTATAAAAAAAATTTTTGTAACTTTAAAAAGATCTAAGAAATATAATAAATGTCCATTAGAGACTTAGAGTCTATGTCTATATTTTCCTGACTTTTGTTTAAGGTAGCATTTTTAATGTATATATTTGGTTTGCCGTATTTGGTTTGCCATATTTATTTCTATCAAATAAAATATGGCCATGCTTTCATTGAGTTGGCAAGTCAGGAATAAACAAGGCCTATGTACTGCTGCTTCCTGCAAACATTATTGTTCTTTTATAATTGTGGAAGATTAGTCTTAAGTTAGCTCTATGGCAGTATTTTTGACTTTGACACAACAAATTTGAATTTGTACACTGTATTAAATAGAGTGACTCTCTAGTGTTGTGATTACAGCATGTATGTTGAATATATCACCCAGCTCTGAACATATAGTCTAGGTAAATCAGTAGTGAGGGCGGGGGTCTGTCACCTATTAAATTATGAACATCCTTCTTTTTTAAAGATGAAGGTAAAGAACCTTTGACTTCTTGGGCATAGCTATATTTCTCACTTCATTGCTCAGGCTGGAGTGAAGTGGCACACTCACAGCCACCCCAGCATCAACCCGCTAGGCTCAGATCCTTCTTCCTCAGCCTTCCAAGTAGCCGTAACTATAGGCACGTGCTACCTCACCCGGCTAATTTTTTAATTATTGTAGAGACGAGGTCTCGCCAAGTTGCCCGGGCTGGTCTCGAACCCGCGGGCTCAGGCAATCCACTCACCTCGGCCTCCCAAAGTGCTGGGATTACAGGCTGAGCCACCGAGCCTAGCCTGACTGTGAGTTTTGAAAGCTGATAACAGATTTTGCCACTTTTCCACTTATGACCCTTCAGTGCCTTTTCCATCACACCTGGACATTTATTATCCAAAATTCTTTACTTTTACTTTAGCTGCATGCCTTCTGTCTCTCTTCTACTTTCCCCAGGATCCTGACATTCCAGCCAGAGTGAACTCCCCCTTTCTGATCCTCACAATCTAAGCTTCTTGCTCCTTCTGCCTGGAATGTTCTTCCCATGGTTGGCTCCTTTTTTGTCCCCATCCTAATGGTAGTCAGGTAGTCCCTGACTTTATATTCTTCATAGCATTTCTGATCTTTTCATGTTTTATGTTTGGTTATGGTCTCTTTTCCCTCACTACACATAGTTCAGTCCACAAGAGCTGTCTGTCCTGCACACCTGTGTTTCCCAAACGTCCATAAGTCCTCCTGGTACTTAGTAGGCATTCTATTTATTTGTTACACATATAGTCTAAAATCCTGACCTTCCTTTGACAAATGCTGCTGTTCCCTTTGCATATTTTGTTTATATAGAACCAAATGTCATATTTACTAGATTTAGCCCATCATCCCACTAATTTGGGCACTGAAATGACAGCATAAGAGGGGGCTGCCAACTTTCAGCTATATGTGTCTTCTTTCTACAGTAGGATCAAAAGTCCTGGGAAGATAGAAACAAGGTCTTGTATTTCCTTGGGATGCCTTTGTAGTGCCTAGGACTCCATGATTGAGTTTATGTAAATGTTCACTTTCGAGAAAGGATTAAGATTAGTGTCGCAATCATATTTTTAAGTATTCCTAGAGTGCACTGGTTTGTCTGTCCCAGTGTACTCTTAAGTATAAAGAAAAGGGGGCTAAAATTTCTCTCTCATTTTGATTTATGATTTACAAAAAGAATTATAACAGAAATGCTCTGGACTAGATTTGCCACTTCATGTTTATCTTATTAGAAAAGCCTATTTTTAATTAGGGTAGGTAGCCAGAATTCAATGCTACCAACTCCCAGTTCATTTCAAATTAGGGCCTTTGACCATAAGCTCATGTCCTATTACATTATGACCCTAGAGAAATCACTCAAGTGCCTCTGAACTTAGATTTCTTATGTATAAAGAGTAGACTTTGATTTCCAGGTTAAATAATCCACATGATTCTGCTCTAGTGAAAGGTAGGTTACCCGTGAAAGAACGAGGAGAAGCAAACGGAATGATGGTCTCTGCTATCTGCCTGCCATTTGAAAGAAAGGGATTGGCAGTAATGGGAAATTTCCGGGGTGGCGGGGGGGGCACACTTCATCAATAAGGGCACCTGATCTCAAGCCAGAAGAAGTGGGGACCAAAGTGAGGCCCAAACTTTACCTGTACAATGACCATTTGTATACCTAATCCTGAATTGTACCCTACATCTTTAAAATAAAAATTAAAAGAAAAAAAGGAGAGCATGTGTGATTCACAAGAGTCTAGATAGGAACTGTGTTTGGTTCTACCTATTATGGCTTGCTTATTGTGGTGGGAACGGGATAGTCAGGAAAATGTTTTTATAAACAAAAGGCGATGGAGAGGGATTTGAGGTTGGCTTCTGTTTACACCCTCTAAGGATTATCCAGCCACTGGTGGCTTATGATCTTGTGTTCATATTTTAATAATGTGACTGCAACTTTTTTTTTTTTTGAGTTGGAGTCTCTCTCTGTCGCCCAGACTGGAGTGCAGTGGCCGCTCCCGGCCACTGCAGCCTCAACCTGCTGGGCTCCGGTGATCCTTCCGCCCTCAGCCTTCCAAGTAGCTGGGACTACAGGCACACTCTACCAAGCCCGGCTAATTTTTTGATTTACTGTAGAGATGAGGTCTCGCCAAATTGCCCAGGCGGGTCTTGAACCCTCAGGCTCAGGCAATCCACTCACCTCAGCCTCCCAAATTGCGGGATTACAGGCTGAGCCACCGAGCCCGGCATGGAGTTTTTCTTTATGGTGTGAGGTAGGGATTTAATCTCATTTTTTCCTTGTGAGAAACCAATTATTTTCACATTATCTATTGAATAGTTTATCTTTTACCCACTCATTTGTAATGCCATCTTTGTTACAAGTTTATTTCCAGGTTCTGTGATTCATTCCATTGCCTAGATTGCTTATTTAAACATAGATTTCTAGGTATTAACCCAAGATTCTAATGCAATTCATTTAAAATGGAGTCCATGAACCTGCAATTTCAATAGCAAACCCATGGTTCTGATAGAAATGGCCCATAAACCTCACTTTAAGAAACATAGTCCTTGACTTTAGTAAACAAAAGAGAATACCAGAGTCCAAAAGATAATATTATTTAATACAGGGATTCCTTTCCTTTATAATTTGTTCTCTTTCCATGTGGTTCCTAGAACATCCACTATTTGACAGCCCATTTCAGTGCAACCTGACTCATAGACGTCTAACCAGAGAAAGAGGCTAAACCCTTACCTAAACTTAGAAACTCATAGTAAGCCGGGCTCGGTGGCTCAGCCTGTAATCCCGCGCCTTGGGAGGCTGAGGTGAGTGGATTGCCTGAGCCCGCGGGTTCGAGACCCGCCTGGGCAACTTGGCGAGACCTCATCTC
>CAUYQG010088723.1:0-52064 GCA_963574415.1 Tarsius wallacei | reverse complement strand
GTCTCACTCTGTCACCCAGACTGGAGTGCAGTGGCTGCTCCCGGCCACCGCAGCCTCGACCTGCTGGGCTCCGGCAATCCTTCCGCCTCAGCCTTCCAAGTAGCTGGAGCTACAGGTGCGCGCTACCACGACCGGCTAATTTTTGATTTGTTGTAGAGATGAGGTCTCACCAAATTGCCCAGGTGGGTCTTGAATCCGCGGGCTTAGGCAATCCACTCACCTCAGCCTCCCAAAGCGCGGGATTACAGGCTGAGCCATTTAAAACAGAATGCTTGCTGATTTTAACAATATGTTTTGGCACCTCATTGACCTATTATATGAATCATGATGAGTGCTCTATATTGAATAAGCGTGCATGTCTGGAGTAAATCTTACTTGATCTTTTATTAATCTATTCAGCAGTGCTGATTTATTTAGGACCTTGCATCCATATTGACAACTTAGATTGTACTATTTGTCACATGTTTATTATGGTTCATAAGATGAGCCAAGGAGTGGTCCAATTTTTTTAATGTTCTGAATTATTTTTAAATAGAATGAAAATCACGTGCTCCATAAAATTTTGTTTGTATTCACTCATAATTCTGCATGTACATATCTTTGAAGTATTTCCTTGTAAACCTTGAAAATGATTTCTATGCTTATTGCCACATTTAATATTTAACAGTTTCTTGTGTCAGGTCCCATTATTTTAAATTCATATTATGAGAGAAATATTTAAAATTTATTAACATTTGTTTGTGCACACTATTCTTTCTAGAGTTTTTATTACCTCTGTGTTGTAGAATATATACATATGCTTAGTCAATTTTATTATGGTGCATTTATATTTTATTCTTTTATTGTTAAGATTAATTTTATTAAAGATACCAAAATTAATTTGAGGATTTGTCAGTGTTATTAATTTTTTATCTTATAGATTACTAATTTCTCACTTCTTTTTTTTAGAAAGTGTATTTGTATGTATTCTTAGTCTTATTTAGATTTGTTTAATACTTGAATTAACTATTGATATACACTCATTTTTGACTTTTCATTTTTAAAAACTCTTCTTGAGAAATACATTATGTAACAAAAAATGAATTAAATTTATATATAGCTTGATAAGTTATTTAAATGAATATACCTGTTTGATCATCACCATTTTTGGAATAATGGGATGTTTCCATCACAAAAAAAAGTTTATTTCCTTTTCCTTCTCAGTAAATCTCCCTTTACCACATTCAGGCAACAACTGAACTTATTTCTGTCATTGCAGAGAAGATTTGTGTTTTATAGATTTTATTATAAATGGAATTACATAATAAGTACTCTTTATTACCAGACTTTTTTGGTACTCTCATTCTGGCAGTGCATTCAGAAAAGATCTCAGAAACAAAAAACAAGGCAATGCTGGGAACGCTTCATTTGCTCTTCTTTTCTCTGGGATCACAGACCTATACTGCTTTTTGTCTAATGTCTGAAAATAGATGTGTTTTAAACTCTTCCAGTTTTCTAGTTCTTTGCTAAAGAAGTAATCCAGAAATATCTTAACCTTTCCTAGTCAGAAATAAATATACCTCCATTGTTATTATTTAGTGATAAAGCTTATGTATATGTATCTGGCAAAATTTTTATAATTAGTAGGTATTATGTATCATTATCATTATTATTATTATAGCTAATATATAATATAAACTTATGTAGATAATTATTAATACAAAGGAAATATGGGTTCATATGATAAAATATGAACAATTGGTTTTCTGAATGCTGGAAAGGTGGTGGTGGAGTCAGTTGGACTATGCAAATACCAGGGTGAGTGAGTGAGTGTATGGAAAATTTTGCATATGTGTTTGTGAATAAGGGGACATGTGAGTAACTGAGTGGGGACTCAGGAGCAAGTGGTCAGGGCTCTCCTGGTGAAGTGGTTGGCACTGCAGCTGCTCTGCTTGAACCCTAGCACTTTTGGGAGCACAGAAACCAAGTGTCATTTTTGAAAATCAGCAAAGTCTTCCGAGGAAAGAAGCTGCAGGGAGTAACTGCTGGCTCCAGGTTTTGCCTCACCACTGCAGTGCCTGGCTGGACATTGGCAGCAAGCACTGTGGAGGGAACACAGCAAGGGAGCCAGAGGCAAAGTCACATTGGAGAAGATGAAACGGGCACCCTGCCACCATCTTGAAAACTGGGTAGGAAAGTGCTCCAGCTTGCTCACTACAGAGCAACAGACCTGATCTCTATGACTAGTGTATTCATCACTTAGGGACTGATCATTACTCAGAGGGAATATCCTTAAAGCACAAACTCCAGAGACACAGGACTAGTGCTGAGTCTCAGGCAACCCAACCTCTACGATGATTCTGTCATGGGAAAAAGGGTGTGACCATAAAACAATGAGGAAGACCACCACAGAGATCTGTGGTGAGTTCCATGGTGACTCAACCACCTCCTCCCCATTAATCCTCTGAACATCAGTCCTACACAGCCAGGGCATGACTGAGAGGGACAAATCCAGGCAGACACAGGAGGTCAATCATGATAGGAGGACTCTACTCAAGGTTATACCTGACTGGGGTATTCCTCCTCAGTACCTGGGAAAGTGACAATCCTGCACCTCCCCACCAGAGATAATGGTTCCCCTGACCATATAAAAGTGGAAGGATTGGACTGAAGCCCCATGCACCCCCATGGTCTGTTCCTCCTTCCCAGGGCAGACACTGGGGAAACTGTGAGTAAGGTCACAGCTCCAAAAGAGATAGCAGAGGCACCTATCTGTGAGCAACTGAGAAGGACAATTACAGAGCATGCCACAAGGGGGCAGGTTGTTTTTTTGTTTGGTTTATTATTTTTTTCTTTTTTCCTTTGTGCATGAATGTATATGTGAGGATCCAGTCTGGTTTCCTCCCCACCTTTTAAAAATGTTTTTCTTTTTTTTTTTTTACTTTCTGTGTATGTGTATATGTGAATGATTGAGTGTTCATCTTCAGTTTTTAGTTTGTTTTGTTTTGGGGGTCTTCTCTTTTTTTAATGTATGTGTGAATGTATGTGGGAGGGTTTGATTTGAATTTCTTTTTCCTCTCTTTTTTCTTTCTTCTCCTTTCTTTGTGTGTTGGGTGTGTTTGTGTGTGTGTGTGCATTCAGTTTTCCTGTTTTTTTAGTTTTGTTTTTTTCTGATTTGCTTTGATTTTTTTCAGTTTGTTTTGGGGTGTGTGTGTGTGTGTGTTCAATTATTTTTCTTTTTTTGCTTTGGTTTCTGCCTTTGTTCTCTTTTTTTATTTTTACTTTTTTATTTTTGTCCATCTTATTTCATTCTACTTTTCTCTATTCTTGTCTTTGCTGTTACTATATGTTGGAAATAGGGAATACACACATGTACCCATTGTATCATCATATAGAAGGGTGGTATGGAGTGGGTTTCAGGAAACCCATATCACTATCAGCGAATATTGTGATTTGCAAGTAGTTTCTGTATCCTAGCTTCCCATCCTCCACCTTATTTGGCTCTCAAAACTACAAGAGACTGCAAAGTTTCCCACCAACAATCCTGTTTCAAAACAGAAAAATTCAGAGCACTGATCAGGAAAGAGTAGAGGGCTGAACAAATATCAGAATTGAAAGCTTCTCCCACTGACACTGAATAACGAAACTAAAGAGAAAAGAAAGAGATTTGACATAAATGAGAAAAAAATCAATATAAGAACAAAGGCAATTTCCAGTGTGACAAAGAGAAAATGCCTGAAAAATCAGAGCTCAAAGCCCAAACAATGGAAGTCACCAACAACTAGCCCCCAAATACAACAGGGATTAGGGAATAGATGGAAGGAATGAATAAGAGATTTTGGCCATAAAAAATTTCATCCAGGAAAAAAATAACATGATGACAAGCACAGAAAGCAGAATTAATCAAGCAGAAGAAAGACTCTCAGAACTAGAAAATGAAAAAATTTAATTTTCCTGATCTGTTAAAAACAAAGAAGAAACTCAAAGCAAAAATACAAAGTATCCAAGAGAATTGTGATTATATTAGGAGACTAAGCCTATGCCTGATTGGTGTCCCAGAAGAAGAAAATAAAATGGAGACCACCTTGGAGGAAGTATTCTGGCAGGCTTCCCAGAAAAACCTTCCCCATCTCACCAGAGATATGACCATACAAACAGAAGAGATACAGAGAACCCCTGCAAGACATCAAATGAGAAAACCAACCCCTAGACACATAGTAATTCACCTACTTACACAAAGAAGATACAAGGGAAAATATCCTAAACAACAAAAGAGAAAGGTCAGACTACCTACCAGGGAAAACAAATCAGAATAGCAGCAGACCTATAGGCAGAAACACTACAAGTTAGAAGAATGTGGAGTTCAAACTTCAAAGTCCTCAAAGATAAACAATTTCAACCATGAATTTCCTATGCAGCCAAGTCCACCTCATCAGCAATGGAGATTTAAAATCCTTCCCAGACATCATATCCCTAAGAGATTTTGCAGTTTCCAGACCAGTTTTACAGGGGACACTTACAAAGGTATTAAGCAAAGAAGAAAAAACTAAAAGAACAACCACATACTTCCCAAAAAAGCAGAACACAGAATCAACAAAATAAATCAGGACTGAAAACTTGAAAACATACACATCCATCAACCCAAAAGTTAAAAGAAAACAATCAAACAAAGAAAAAAAACGTTATAAGAACCAAATGATGGGGAAAAACAGTCACATTACAATGATCAGCTTGAAGGCAAACAGACTAAATGCACCGCTGAAAAGACATAGAATGGCAATCTGGATAAGAAATCATGTCCCAGCCGGGCTCAGTGGCTCAGCCTGTAATCCCGCACCTTGGGAGGCTGATGTGAGTGAATTGCCTGAGCCCACGGGTTCGAGACCCGCCTGGGCAACTTGGCAAGACCTCATCTCTACAATAAATAAAAAAAAATCAGCTGGGCATGGTAGCGCATGCCTGTAATTCCGGCTACTTGGAAGGCTGAGGCGGAAGGATCGCCGGAGCCCAGCAGGTCGAGGCTGCAGTGGCTGGGAGCGGCCACTGCACTCCAGACTGAGCGACAGAGTGAGACTCCAACTCAAAAAAAAAAAAAAAAAAAGAGAAATCATGTCCCAATAATTTGCTGCATCCAGGAATCTCATCTCACCACAAGGGACACAAACATACTCAAAGTTAGAGGATGGAAAATGGGTTTTCAGTTGAATGAATCACAAAAGAAGGCAGGAGTTGTGATCTTAAAATCAAACTAAACAACTCTTAAGCTATTTAAAATTTTTAAAGACACAGAAAGACACTAATAATGATAAAAGGTTCAATCCATCAATAAGAAATATCCATTCTAAACATATATGTACCCAGCACAGAAGCACTAGTGTTTATAAAGCAATTAGGAAGTAAGCCAACAAAAGACATTAACTCTAACACTATTATAGCTGGAGATTTAAATACCCCATTAACAACCTAGACTGATCATTGAGGCAAAAAATCAACAAAGAGATCAGAACCTCAATTTAATACTCAAGCAAATGGATTTAATAGATACCTACAGAATACTCCACCTAACAACCACAGAATATACATTATACTCACTACCACATGGAACATACTTAAGATCAATCACATCTTTAGTCATAAATCAAGCATAAGCAAATTTCATAAGATCAAAAGGCTGCTATGTACCTTCTCAGACCAGTAAAAATATCAACACCAGTAAAAATCCCCCCAAACCCACAAAGACACAGACACAAAACAGCATGTTGCTGAATGATTATTGGATCAGCACAGAAATTAAAAGATTTCTTTGGAAGGCTGAGGTGAAAGGATTGCTGGAGCCCAGCAGATCGAGGCTGTGGTGGCCGGGAGCGGCCACTGCACTCCAGTCTGGGCGACTGAGTGAGACGTCAACGCAAAAAAAAAAAAAAAAGATTTCTGGAACAAATAAAAATGAAGAAACATCCCACCAAACATCCGGGATGTCATGAAACAGTTCTAAGAAGGAAATTTATATCTCTATGAATACACATTAAGAAAATGGAAAATTCACAAGTTTATCGCCAAACAAATCACCTAAGGGAACTGCAAAAACAAGACCACCAAAACTCTAAATTTAGCAAAATAATCCAGAACACCCAAGTAAAAGCCCAAATATGGGACATGGAAGACAAAAATATAACATTAACAACCTGATTCAAAACAAAAAGCTGATTCTTTCAAAGACTAAACAAGATTGATGTACCCCTAGCCAGAATGACCAAGAAAAAGAGAAAAAGCCCACATTAATCCAATCAGAAATGCAAAAGATCAGGTCACAACTGATACTAAAGAAATAAAAAGATTATCAGAGATTACTATGCACACCTGTATGGAAACAAACTTAATAACCAAAATGCAATGGAGGACTTTCTGACATCACACAACCTTCCCAAGCTGAAACAAGAAGACACTGAGACACTAACTAGACCAAAAACAACCCAGGAAATTGACTTCATCATAAGAAAACTGCCTACAAATAAAATAAAATAAAATAAAAAGCCCTGAACCAGATGGCTTTCCAGTGGAATTCTACAAAACATACAATAAGGAGCTGATATCAATCCTATTGAAAGTATTCCAAGCAATTGAGAAAGATGGAATTCTCCTCAAATCATTTTACAAAGCTAATATCACACTGATACACAAAGTGGGTAAAAATCCAACAAAAAAGAGAACTATGTGTTCTCAAAAATTCTCAAAAAGATTCTAGCAAATCAGACCCAACAACACAACTTAAAAATCATTCACCATAACCAAGTTGGTTTCTTCCCCAGGATGAAGGACTGCTTCAACATCTGAAAAACCATAAATGTAATTCTTTGCATCAACAGATGTAAAAACAAGAACCACATGGTTATGTCATTGATTACATCATTGAATGCAAAAAAGCCTTTGATAAAATCCAGCATCCCTCCTTGATAAAAATCCTCTAACTCCTAGGCATAAAAGGAACATACCACAAAATAGTAAGCACCATCTATGATAAACCCACAGTCAGCTTATTGCTAAATGGACACATACTGGAATCATTTGCCCTCAAAACTGGAACAAGACAAAGCTGCCCACTTTTACATCTCCTGTTCAACACTGTGTTAGAAATCCTAGATAGAGAATTGGACAAGAGAAGGAAATCAGGGGTATCCAAATAGGAAAAGAGGAAGTTAAGCTGTGCCTCTTTGCTGACAATATGATCCTATACGTTGAAAATCCAAGATAATCTGTCAAAAACATGCTTCCACTGATAAAGAACTTTGGAAAAGTCTCAGGGTACAAAATAAATGTGCAATAGACAATTGCATTCTTATACACCAATAGCAAGTAGGCAGAGAACCAAATAAAAAGCACACTTCCACTCACAATAGCAACATATAAAATGAAATACTTCAGCATCTTCCTAACCAAAGAAGTGAAATACCATTACAATGAAAACTACACAACACTGCTCAAAGAAATCCAAAAGACACAAACAAATGGAAAATTATTCCATGCTCATGAATAGGAAAAATCAACATTGTCAAGATGTTCATCCTACCAACGGCAATCTACAGATTCAACGCAATACCCATTAAATTGCCAACATCATTTTTCTCAGACCTGGAAATGACGATACTGAAATTCATATGGAAACATAAACAACCATTAATAGGCAAAACAATCCTTAGCAAAAGAAACAAAGCAGGAGGTATTACAGTTCCAGACTTTAAAATTACTATAAGGTAATCAAGATAGCCTGGTATTGGTAAAAGAACAGGCATGTGGACCAATGGAACAGGATAGAGGTTCTGGAAGCAAACCTCAATTTCTCAACCAATTCATCTTTGACAAACCTTCCACCAAAAACCACTGGGGAGCCGGGCTCGGTGACTCAGCCTGTAATCCCGCGCTTTGGGAGGCTGAGGTGAGTGGATTGCCTGAGCCCGCGGGTTCAAGACCCGCCTGGGCAACTTGGTGAGACCTCATCTCTACAATAAATCAAAAAACTAGCTGGGTATGGTAGCGCATGCCTGTAGTTCCAGCTACTTGGAAGGCTGAGGCAGAAGGATTCCCGGAGCCCAGCAGGTCGAGGATGCGGTGGCCCAGAGCGGCCACTGCATTCCAGTCTGGGTGACAGAGTGAGACTCCAACTCAAAAAAAATAAAAAAATAAAAACCACTGGGGAGAACAGAGTCTATTTAGTAAATGATGCTGGGAAAACTGGCTGACCACATGCAGAAAATTGAAACAGGACCCCTACCTATGACCACAAACAAAGATCAACTCTAAGTAGATCAAAGACCTAAATATAAAACCTCTAACTGTAAGAATCTTAGCAAATGCAGGAGACATCTTTATGGAAATTGGAACTGGCAACCAATCCCGATCAAAACTCCAGGTGTCCAAGCCATAAGAAATAACATAGACAAGTGAAACCTCTATAAACTGAAAAGCTTCTGCAAAGCAAAAGAAACCATCAAGAGTGGGGAGACAGCCCAAAAACTGGGAAAAAGTATTTGCCAACTGTATATCTGACAAAGGCCTAACATCCAGGATCTGCAAGAAACTCAAACGTGCCAAAAGGAAAAACAAGCAAACAAACAAAAAAATACCCCCCTTAAAAAGTGGGCAAAAGACATGAATTGACACTTATCAAAAGAATATATACAGACAGCCAACAGACACATGAAAAAGTGCCCAGCCTCACTAGTCATCTGAGAAATGCAAATCAAAACCGTATTGAAATACTGCCTAACCCCAACAAGAATGGCCATCACTAATAAAACAACTACAGACGCTGGCGAGAATATGAAGTAAAGGGAACACTTCTACAATGCTGTGGGAATGCAAACTAGTTCAACCTCTGTGGAAAGCAGTGTGATGATTCCTAAAAGAATTAGTAATTGACCTTCCGTATGACCCTGTTATCCCCCTCCTGGGAATATACCTGGAGGAATTCAAATCTTTCTACATAAAAGATACCTCCATATGCCTGTTATAGCAATATCCACAATAGCAAAAACGTGGAACCAACCATGCTGCCCATCAACACTGGACTGAATTTTTTAAATGTGGTACAATATACACGATGGAATATTACACAGTCATAATGAAGGGCAAACATATGGACTTCACAGCAATCTGGATGTATTTAGTGTCTGTAATGCTCAGTGGTCTATCACAGAAACAAACAACAGAGACCATATATTCTCACTCATTAGTGGACCCTGAACATTTACCATAATATGATAAGAAAGAGATTGGCAGTAGTGGGATAGTGCCAGGGTGGGGATGGGGACACAACCTCAACAAGGATACCTGATCTCAAACCAGGCAAAATGGAGACCAAAGGGAGGCCCAAACTTTACCTGTACAATGTCCACCTGTATACCTAATCCTGAATTGTACCCTACATCTTTAAAATAAAATACTAAAAAAAAAAAAGTAGACTTTATATCATTGACTGTATATATAAATGTTATAGTGTTAAAAATTAAATAGCTGAGTGAGGACATAAATTAAATGATAATTTTTGATGAAGATATTTGTTCATTTTTTTCATACTATTATTTAGTATATTCTACTTATGGCTCTGGTGTCCAGGACAAGCTTTCATAAGTAAAAGGAAAAAATATAAAATAAAGCCACTATTTGAGCTCACTTCTTGTGAGTGGAAGACCAAAACTTCAGAACAATCATAGGCACCATAAATTTGCCACTGGCTTTGCAAGGTGGAAAATTACTTGTCGTCTTTGGGACTCATCATATATAAGCATCATAATAATGAAAAAAATATGTGAAGCAAAATTGCAAATGATGTACATTTATACTGATTCTTCTTTTATCACTAGTAAATATATCTGGAGTAGTGACGCTTAATACAGGTCTATATTTAAGACTTCAGCCTTTGATCCTTTCCCAGTATTGCTTTTGACCAATGAGCTAAAATGTGACTTTGTAGCAAGAAATAAAATTTACATAAGACAGAGGTACAAGGTAGCTTGTTTGTAAATTTCATACTACAAATCATTTTCTTATACTCTTAGGTCAGGAATTAAATGTAGTATTTGACATTGTCTTGCCTTTGGATAACAGTGATTAGAGTTTTACTTTATTTTAGCCATTTTGATAGGTTTATAAAAGTATCTTTTGAAGTTTTAAGGTAGGTATCCCAACGGTAATATTAAACATATTTCCTCATGCTTATTTGTCATATGAATGTCTTTGGTGAAGCATCTTGTCAAATCCATTACCTATCTTTATTATTGTTTTGGAGATGTTTTGAAAGTTTTTTATATTCTGCTAAAAATCCTTCATCAGACATGTGTTTCTGCAGATATTTTCATGCAGTATAAGGCTTGAGTTTTTCTTTTTTTTAAGCCCTTCAAAAAGTGGTTGTTACATTTTTAATAAAATATAGTTGCTGAGTCTTTTATGTTTTGTGCTTTTCATGTCCTACAGTAAAAAAAAAATAGATATGTGTAAGTCTATCACCAAAAAAAGTAAAAAAACAACAAATTGTTGGTGAGACTGTGGGAAAGGGAACTCACTGTTCCCTAAACTGTGGCGGAAGTGTCAGCTAGTTCAACCTTTGTGGAAAGTAATGTGGCCTTTTTTTAAAGAACTAAAAATTGATCTAACATGAATTTTAAGAATCCTACTTCTGGAACTATAACCAAAAGACGATAAGTCACTCTACCAAAAAGACCCCTGCACACATATGTTTATTGTAGCACTATACACAATATCAAAAACACAAGACCAACCCAGATGCCCCTCAAAAAAGGACTGGATAAATAAAACATGGTACATAGACACAATGGATACTATGCAGCCAAAGAAGATCAAAATCATGTTCTTTGCAGCAATGTGGATGCAGCTGGAGACCATCATTCTAAGTGAACTCTCATAGAAAGAAAAAATCGGATACTACATTTTCTCACTCATAAGCAGGTCCTGATCACTGGATACAGGAGCACAAAAGTGGGAATATCAGACACTAGGCACTACTGAAGAAGGGAGGGACGAAAGAAGGGAAGGGGGATAAGGTGGCATACAACCACGCAGTGGGTACAGCGGATACCAGGTCCATTACTAGGGGAAAGAGGGTTTTCTAGAAGCCCAAACCTCATCTGCACACAATTCACTTATGCAGTCAATCTTCACAACTAAAATAAAATTAAAAAAATAAAACATATAGGATGAAAAAATAGATATACCATCTAATCCAGCAGTGCCACTACTGGATATATATTCAAAAGAAATCAAATCAGTGTGTTGAGGAGACAATTTTACTCCCATGTTTATTGTAGCACTATTCATAATAGCCAAGGACATTGTTCTAAGTATTTTTTTTTAATTTATCTGTCTTTAACACAGGATATTTTTAAACATTTAAAGGATTCTCATCTGGTTACTAATTTTTGAAATGTATAAATCACTAATTCTTTTATTATTATATTTTGTTATTTTTATATAGTTTAGTAAAACAATTAAATGTTCACTTCTCAATTTATATATGTATAAATATATTTGCATTTTTACTAATTTGACTTTTTCAAAGTATTTTGTTGCATATATTTTTCTTAGTGAGTTAGCGCAGAAACATAAAACTGAATACCATATGTATTTCTAATAAGTGGGAGCAGCCCACTGTATGAATATGGGCACAAGGGTGGGAACAACAGACACTGAAACACTCCTATAGTGGGGAAGGCGGAGGTAAGGGTTGAAAACTACCCACTGGGTGCCATGCCCATCACCCGGGTGATGGGCTCAATAGAAGCCCAAGCTCCACCATCATGCAATATCCCTATGTAACAAACATGCACATGTACCTTAGAGCAAAAGTAAATAAATGAACAAATATATACATAATTAAAAATAAATGCAAAAAAGGAGAAATATCCCAAAATCAAAGTCAGCAGTCTTATGCTTTTATTTTTTTTGTTAGCTTTAGACTTTTAGATGTTTACATCAGACCTATGACCTAGTACGAGGTAATATTTATGATTTGAGATATTGATCGAGGTTCATTCTTCTGCCTGTGGATTATCAATTTTTTCAGCACCAGCCTTTTTATTTATTGAATTATTTTAGTGCCCTTGTCAAAGTTCAATTGACCATATATATGTGGGTCCATTTCTGAGTTGCATGGTTCTTTTTACTTCTGCACCACAATATTTTGATTATTGTGGCTTTATAGCGAACCTTGAATTTGAGGAAGGTAAGTTCTCAAAAGTTGTTTTGTTTTTCATTGCTGTGTCTATTGTAGGCCTTATAAATTTCAATATAAATTTTAGAGTAGGTATTTCACTGTCTACAATAGAGCTCACTGAATTTTATTGATATTGCATTTAATTAATCTAGAGAGATTAATTTGGAAAGAATTTGCATTTTAACAAGACTGGATGTTCCAATTGATAAAACACAGTGTATGTCTATTTTATTTGTCTTTTTAAATCACTTCTCTTATCAGTATTTTACAGATTAGAACTACAAATCATGCTCATGTTGTATTAGATTCATACCTAAGTATTTCATAATTTTGATACTACTATATATGATAGTTTTTTAAATTTTAGTTTTAAGTTTTTCATTGCCAGTATATAGATCTATATTTAATTTTTAATACATTGATCTTATAGTTTCAAAATTTATGACACAGTTTTCAGGTCTAGAAACTCTTATGTATAGTCTTATGGATTTTCTGTGCATGTACTCAAGTTGTTTGCAAATAAACACAGTTTAATTTTTTTCTTTTTAAATAAGCATGTTCCTTTATCTCTCCATTGTTATTGCATTAGCAAGGACCACCAGACAATGTTAATGTCCATGGGAGTCCCATGCACATTTGTCACTGAGTGTGCTGCGTGTGCCCGGAGGAAGATTATGTGAAACTCTTAGAAAGCAGCTATTAGGGTTTGAGAGTGGAACAGAGTCCCAGGGTTGAAGAGTGCCCACTCCTCCTTGTTAGAAGCTAAAGTGCCCCATGCTTGAAGATGACACAGATATCTCTGCCCTACAAGACAGTGAATGTGTATCCACATCAATATCTGATCTGCATTTTCGCATCTCCATTTCTGTCTACCAAATCAGTAACTGAAAGACAGAACCTGCTAAGGAGGAAAGGGACCACACACCTTCGAGCTGCAAGACCCAGCCATAATGCACCAGGAGGAATTCAAAGTCTATAGGGGGACTGTATGCTGAGGGTGATGAATCATGAGGGTGAAGAATGAAGGAGGATAAGAGATAATTTATCAATATGAGATATTATCATATTAGACATAGCACTTTTTGTCAAATACCTTACAGGACTTTTGAACACTTTGCTCGGATAGCTCTTAGGAACTAGGACAAAGAATGGAGCACACCATACAGACATTCTACCCTAACAGGTGGCAAAAGAAGGAACCCAAAAGCTTAAAGAAGCACAAGATATCCACAAAAGTAAGTACATTATATTAGGCCAGAAGACCACCTCCAGTAAACTTGCTACACAACTCTGTCCTCTGAGTCACTTGCTGGTTCCTACATCTTTGGTTGCCTTGAACTTTGATTCCTACCACCTCGGCTTGGTGGGCCCACTGTTCCGTAATTGTTTGCCAGCCTCACTGTACCATGACCAAATAGCAATGTTCAGGTGAAGAAATGGACAACTGTGGGTACAATACATGAATCTCTTTTCTCTCAGGGACTGGAGTTTTACTGTTTTTCATTGCGTGAAAATAGTTGCCTCATGTATTTTACCCTGCTTCATGAGGTTGAAAATGGGAGATCTAGTCCAGTAAGTTTTACTTTATGTTATCCCAGAGTAAAGTTATCTGACTTTTTTCCAAACAATGAAAACAAACTGGGCTGTCCTCGTAAAAGAATAAGGTAGCTCAGGCTTAACAACAGATTAGTGAACATTTAATAATATTAGTGCTTTTGAACTCAGCAATGTGTATATCTTTAAAATAGATTTCAAAGCAATTCTGAATTATTTTATTTTACTTTTTAAGTAATTAATTTATTATTATAAAGATGTGGGGTACAATTCAGGGCTAGGTTACAAACATTGATCATGCAACTACCCTTGTTGATGAGGAGTTGTTTAGTAGTGTGTCAGGATCCTGAAGCTGTGAATCTGCTGATGTTAGCTTTGTCATTAATAACCTAATGGGGTTGTTTAATTAACATTTTAAAAATTCTGTTCCCACATGTGTACTATAAAGTAATGGAGCTAGAAATTAGCGAACGCAAAATGGTAAAGAGGAAAACGATGTTTATTGTTTATTTCAGGCTTCACATTTTATTGATACAGGAACTGAGATCCAGAGACACACTTAGGCCATTTACAGGATCACCAAGAGTCTGACTCTACTTTTGACATTTCAACACTTACGGTGGTCAAGTTTCACCCCTTGTCCTTCCTCTCTTGCCCTGTATCTGGTCAAACCCATAAAATAGCCTGTGAACTCCATCCCTTGGCACCTGCAAGTGAGTTCAAATCATAAAAGTCAGATCCTGCAAAGAAACTTTGATCCCACTTCATGAGAACAACAAAAATTAAAGCCACTTGGCCATTCCATGCTCAAATCATTTGATCAGGCTGAAAGCCTACACTGCTGTCCCCAGAAAACCTCCATATGCAAGAAATTTATTTCTGATGTCTCACTGTGTGTTGCATCAGTCTTGGCAACTGAACCAGTTTTGGGTGGGGAGATCCAATTCTAAGACTACAAATTCTGTAAATGAGATATTATAATAAAAATATAAACAAAAGCAACAATTTACTAACAGGGTTTAATAAAGCTATTAAAATTCTATTCTGAGCTATCTAAGTGACAGTAAGCATTCAATTTTACCTTCATAAAAAAAATTCAGTAATTACTATGTATTTTATTTTGCTCAAGTCATTATGGCATTTAGCTGGAATGGTCTACAGAATGTTGTAATGAGAGAGGGGAAAAAAGGAAGAAACCAGACAGGCAGACAGATTAGGGTGTGTCCCGGTAAAAATTTCAACTTCAAGTCCTGGATTGGAATGAAAACACTTATTTCCAGGTCTGTGGAATTCCCTTTTTGCAGAATACTTCTTTATTGGCCTCTCCCGATTGGTGTACTTTCAATCCCATATCATGGTGCCTATCTCTGATTGGTGTTACTGCCAACCAATCAGCACGCTCTCAAGACTGTATAAACCCCTGACTGCAGAGGCATCACTGGGAACCCTCTTTCGGTTCCCCTCCCATTGCAGAAAGTTTCCTATATTCTAGTAAATTCTGATTTGTTCACTCCCCTCCAGTGTTTGCGTTCCCCTCTTGGGCATGAGACAAAAACCAAGAAATGCCAGACTGGAAGGGCTGTGCACTCTGGACTGGAAGAGCTGCAACCGCTGAGCTGAAAGAGCTTCAGCACTCCTGGGGGGTCTGGCTTTCTGACCTACCAGATTAGAGAGCTGTAAATACTTCTCAGGGCCCAGCTCTCTGACCCCGGAACTAACAGAGCTGTAACATTCCTTGGGGTTCCATGGCTGGTGGAATCCCCTAGTTATCGGGTACCACCGTTTCCCTACTGGGATGCCAGTTGTGTCTTTGGTCACCACATAGATTTCAGGCTGACAGTGCAGTTCTAGGAACTGCAACATTCCTTGGGGGCCTGGCTTGACAACTAGTGGGACAAAAAAAACTGCATCAATACTTTCCAATAATACTGAACCAACTTTTGTGTGCCTGCTGCTCAAACCTCTAATATAAAAAACAAGGTACATCCTGTAAGGTAAATCATATTGACCATTCTATTATGCTAATATATCAATCCCTGTACATTTAAACATAGTGATAGACAAAAATGTCTTGTCATTGATCCATAGGTACACAATTCTCGTTGAACATTGTGAAATTATTTATTTTTATTAATTATTATTAACCCAAAACTCTTAATAAAAATAAATGTTTTTTCTTTACAGAATTGACTTTTTGTTTCTAAATATATATTTTTTCAAATTAATGTCCTTTAGCAAATTGGTAGACATTAAGAGTGATTTTTACTTATTTTTGCAAAGTATGGAGAATAAACATTTCTATACTCAACCTAATGTATAGATAGGTGTCAAATTGGTGCGATCTCTCTAGTGCTACCAGGCTGCACGACGTCAGGGCTCCATTCACCAGTCAATGCTGCACATAAGGCAGTTCAGCAGTGTTCATGGTGTGGTTTTGTGAGCATCCGTAACAACATTTCAAGAGCATGTTCCAAGGAAACAATGGGAATATGCACAAAGTTACATGTAGAAAATATGCACTGGAAAATGCTTATAATTTTCATAAACTAAAACCAGGTACAATTTTCTTGTGTAGGGGACGAATTAAGTACTTAATGGCATATGTGTTTAATGAAATAAAAGGCTGCAACTTAAATTGAGAATTTCAATCTGTCTTTAAGATGGACATTATTCCACCATGTACTAAATAAAAATAATCAGGATAAAAAGATTATTTATTTTATTATTCTTTAGGTAGCAAAAAAATGAAAAAAATGAAAGGTTGAGTATTACCACATCAATAGTGCTTCCTTGCTGGAGGAATATTTTATTTCCATTATTTTAATTTTTTTCTTCCTTTATGATTTTTCATTGCAAATTTGTAACCTACAAACTTCGAAAAACAACCAATTCACTTAGACTTGGGGAAAAAAATTACCCCAAATATGTTATTTTTAGTGTGAATTATTGTGATACCAAAATAATATAATGCTTGTCTTGAATTCATTTTCCTTTTTTGCATTTCAACATTGTTATACGTTGTTTTAATGTAATCATTTCCTGTTATTTACTTTTTATAGAAGCACAGCTTTTGCCTCATGAGAACACCTGCTAAAGATCATTTTGAACATGATGCACTGTCAGTTAATATTATTTAAAAATATACTCACAGTTGTCATTAAAGGAAATTTTGTCTTTTTTATTCATTTTGATATCCAAAATAACTTACTTCATAATAGATGCCAAAAACAAAATGTTTTCCATAATTTGGTTTCGTATGGTTCTGAAATCACAAAGTAAGTATCATGTGTCTATGATTTTTTGATAGTATATTTCAGCATTTCACTTTTTAACTACATCCTTAAGTCTTCCATTTTCTTATTAAGAATTATGACATAAAGGCACAACTTAAATAATACATAATCTATTTTGGTTTACATATTTCTTATATCTAAAATAAAAGACTTATTCTTAAATTTATATACAAATTCAAGCAGAATGACTCTTTATACAGTGTAATCTTTGATTTTGATTGAGATAAGTTTACATAGAATAATTATTCAATATGTTAATTAAACATTTTTAAATGATACACTAACTTTAAAATTTGGAAAAGAGAGGGAAATTTTTCAGAATCTCTCATTCTAATATGATTTATTTTGTTTGTTTCTTTATTTGCTTGTCTCTTGACCCGAGAAAGCTGAGTGTCTAAGTAGAAGCCATCAACTTTAGTTCAATGAGACTCCTACAGTGTTCCCTAATGAAGTATTCTCCCCTTTGGAGAATGAAAATATATAATTTACAAAGGCTAGAGTTGTTCACTACTGGTAGAAAGAGAATTACAAATTCTCTCAAGTACGTCACTGGCAGTTATTTTAAACTGAGCCATTCCTACTCCACCCACTATCCTAGATCCAAGGAGCCCAACTCCTGGGGATTCAGCAGTATATAATGGTCATGATTTTAGGCAGTGTAACTAAAGATGGCATATTGGAAGTGCAAACTAGTACAATCTGTTCAGCAGGGCTACCATGCTGCAGAGCTTCAAAGAAGGTGGCTCCAATTGTCACGGAGCATCACTGCAGACACAGGACCTCTGTTTTACCCTCAAGAGCCTGGTAGGGGCTTTTGTGTTGTAGGCCATGAGAAAGAACCAACAGAGGTCAGTTGCCTTTGCCTTTGCTGTAAAATGCATAGCATTTTCTTTTCTTCAGTCTCTGCCTTTCACTCTTCTTGGTCTGCTCAGAAGTAGGTGGTTTGCTAGATTCTGACGGGGATTTATTGAGTCTTGTGAAGACAGCAATAACCTCTAACAGAAGGAAAAGGCTCCTCTGAGGTCCAGTGGATTCAAGAACATATAAAGTTCACAATCAATTTAACTCTCTGCCAAGTCTTATGTTTTTTGTGCAATCTGGAAATGAGAGTCATAGTCTTTGAAGTAGGCCTCTGGCTTTCACCTCTTGCCATCAGTTGCTAATTACATGTTCTCATCTTTTATTATGTTGGTCCAAAATACTATTTTTTTCAAGTAAAATCCATAATTTGTTTTGTTCATTTGATAACTATCTGCCCCATATTTCTCAAATATCTGATGCACTTAACTTGCTAGTTCATTTTCTTCTTTTGGTAGGGAAGCCTGGTTTATTCCCAGTGATAATTCTGGCTGTACTTCAACTTGTGCTCAAGGTTATCTGTGCTCCACCTACCACCAGTGGTAGATTCTTTATTGACAACCACCCAGTAGGATACTCAACTCTGGAATCCCAACATCAGTGTCTGCTATCACAGACTACCATTGGTACTAACCCTAAAAGGATGATGTATGAGTTTTCTATGACTGACATAACAGAATACCCCAAACTGGGTGGCTTACAAACAACATACATTTATTATCTCACAGTTCTGAAGAACAGAAATCTCAAATTGAGTTGTTAACAGGCCCATGATTTCTCTGAGACTCTGAGAAGAATCTTTCCTTGCCTCTTACTTTCTTCTGGTGGTAGCTATCAATCCTTGGCATGTTTTGACTTGCAATTGCATATGGTCTCTGACTCTGTTACCACATGGGACACTCCTTGCATATTTTTTTCTTCACATTCCTTTCCCTGTCCTTATAAGGACACCAGCCATGTTGTATAATACTGGGGCTCATAATAATGAGTTTTATATTCATTTGATTGCATTTGAAATGACCATATTTCCAAATAAGCTCATATTTAGAAATATCAGTAATCAGGAACTTTACATATCTTTTGACGAACACATTTCTACCCATAACGGATGAATCTTCTGGAAGGTAGACTCTAAGATGTTTATTTGAGAGTGTTCTCAGGAGTAGCATGTTTTGGTGAAATGGAAGAATTAAAGATTGCCAAGGGAGAATTTGGGCTCTAATACAGTCACAACAAAGTCCTCAGCCAACCTGATAGGGAGCTCTAAATCTGGAATGACTCTTCAGAATTGTCCCAAAGTAGAACAATTGTGCGTTATGCCATCTACACTGACAGGGTATTGAATTCAGGCCCAGAACATGGGCTGAAACTTTGGGGAAATGAATCTCTGAACCTGAGCACATTCAGGAGCTGTGGGAAGAATTCCTTCAGTCTTGACGTATCAGGGTGGGCAGTGGGTAGGAGATGGGGTTTTAGCTTTAGGTTCCACTTGCAACCTTTCATAAGTTATCTGTCTTCCTCATAATCATCCTCCTTCTGAATTGCTGAATGCACTCTGAGTACACAGATACTTATGTGAGAGACAAGTTGGAAACAGTGATCCAAAGTACGGGTACGTATACTTCGATAGTGAACAAAATGTTACTTTGTTCTGATTGCTGAGTCCTCAGTCTTTAAAAAATGGTTTAACGAATTAACTAAATAAGTATTGCCGTAAAGCATCTCAAAAGGTAAGATTTATGAAAGGAAAATTAAAAAGTGGTTGTGGCAGTAAGAATTTTGAATGCCACCACTTTGCATGTCTTCTTTGCTTCTCACACCTGCACCAAGGTAAATTCCTTCTTTCAATCAAAGGTCATTTTTTGTACAAGGGCTGAAGATACCATTTATTTGTTTCTTTTTAATACCTTCTTGTTCTTCCAATTCTGTCTTCTTGCTTTCAACTGGTTCATTCTTACATGTACACCCTGGAGCCTTCTGGACAACTCTCTCTGACCTTACATTCTTATCATGTAAGATTACATTTCTCTGTTTCCCTCTTTCACATTTTTATCTCCCTGCTATTTTCTTTTGCTATGCTTCTCAAGTGGGTTTTCTAGTTAATTCTTTTTATTTCCTTTTTTCTTTTTGTTGTTGATTCTACGTTAGCCTGTGTTCACAGAAAGAGCCTCTGTCAGTCACTAGACATTCAAGTAACATCAATTCAGTGAATGTCATTGAGATAATTTCATCTCATCTTATTCATCTGTTCCCTCAGGAAATTTTGGCAAAGGTAACCATGGCTTTCTCCTTCATCCCTGCCCTTGAATTTTATGATTTCACATCCTGCTACTCTGCTGCCTTTTTTTTTCTTTCTTGTCCCTTCTTCCACAAATTTTCTTGATGTCTTTTGAAACTGGTAGAACAGTGAATATTTTTCTTCCTTAGAGTCTGGTCCTGCCTTTTTAACATTCTCATTTAATATTGCCTCAGATGCCCTCAAGTACCATCTAGGTACTGACAATTTCAAAATGTACATATTGTACTCAGACATAATGCAACTCTAGAGCCCATGTCCAGCTGCCCAATGACATTTAATTTATTTTAATTTGAAAAAGAAAATGTATAAAACTAAATCATAACTTCTACCCTCCTAAACACACACATGTGTTATTTCTTTAAAATTCTGTGTCCTCGGCCTTTCTTGTCTCTGGCGATAGTGCAAATCTCAAAACATTTGCGATAAATGTGCTTAAAAACATGGAGTCATTCTTTAACAATTCCTCTCCTTCACCTCAACAGATCCTATTGGTCATGCTCCTGAAAACTGAGAATCCATCGGCTTCTCTCCCATTTCATAGCTACTGGTGTACTCCAAAACATCACCTTTTCCTAGAATATAGCAATAGCTCCCAAGTAGTCTTTCAGATTTCATTCTCAGTCCATTCAAGTTCATCATTCATGTGGCAAGCAGGGCAATGTTTTAAGATTCTACTTGGATCATGTCACTTCTCTGTTTAGCATAATTCATTTGCCTTCCAGTGCGTTTTCATACAAAAACTTCTTAACATGCCAAGGGCGTACAATGTAACCTGGCTTCTAGAATCTGTCGCTCACCATAGTGGTTCTATCCCACATAATACCACTAATTTCTGCCTTTTATTTCCTCAGACGTGGGGCTCACTTTCTTGCCTTAGGGTCTACACACACACGGTGATTTGTCTGGAATGTTCTTTTTCGTTGTTCTTCTGGCTGGCTTTTTTTATACCTTTAGTTCTTATCTTAAAAATCACTATTGTAGTGATAATCTTTTAACCACTCACCACTCTCGTGCTTGTTTTTATGTTTCATGGAGCCTGGGTTTCTTTCTCAGTGTCCTGGTCACACGTACTAGTTGTTTTACAGTTCTCTTGTAGCTGTCCACTGTTAGACTTCATGTTCTCTCTGTTGTGTATTGAACAAGGACCTGGCAGATAGCAGTTACTTGACTTATATTTGTTCAATGAGTAAATAAAATCAGACCTCCGTATCTGTTTTCAGTGGTCACTAGCAGTAGGGTGTGCCTCACCATCGTCATTCTGTTATTTCACTTGATATGGTAGAAGAACAAAAACCTAGCCACTGGAGTTATGTGCTCACATATGCCCCATCCATATCACCTGTTAGTCCTTACATTACCATGAAGAACCAGGTATCAGTAGACATATCAAGAGAATACAGTGGGTCACAAAGAATACAGAAAGCTTACTCTCTTGGAGGCAGTTCAGGCAATAGAATCCCTAAGGAGCAGATGGCTCGGTCCAGGCTTTCAAAGGAGTCACTGACAAGTGGTTATGTACATGCCTCAGGATCTGAGGTCTTTCTCTCCAGGATAGAGCTGAGTTTCCAAAGGTGGTCTAATAATCGTTGGCTAACATCCTTTAACTAAACAGCATAACTTTCTACCATCCAAGTACTAATCAGGCTAGACCCTGGTAAGCTTCTGAGATCACAAGAGATTGGGCATCTTTAGAGTGGCATGACCATAGAATAAATAGCATAATTTTCAGAGTGGAAAGACAGTATGGAGTCTGGGGCAGCAGCAGTAGCAGTGATCCTTTACATTCAAATGCCTTCAGTTTTTCTACATACATTATTACACTTAATCTCAGCTTGATAGGTAGAGTTGGTAGCATCTCCACTTTGAAGATTAAAGGAGTACTAAGAATCAGAAATATATTGTTTAAGGTATAACTATGCCCTAAGTTCTCCTTTAATCTTCTTATGAGTACTACACATCAAAAGAGGGCTGCTGTCTGTAGGAGCTTCTGCGAACACTTTATTTACACTGACCCTTCGCAGAGCCTTTGCTACTTAATATCAAGAATTGGACTGAGATTAAGAACACTTTCTTCATCTCTAGTTCTTTCTTAACATAGCGTAAGGCCAAGCATTGTGTCTCTAGAACATTCCCTGTAAAAACAATGTAATGCATTGAGATTTGCTCTGTGAAAAGACTGCATTTTCTCCGCTCCACAATATCCTTGATAAACTGCTCAGGGTGGTGTGAGGCACGTGGTCTCAAAGGCAGACTGCTGTTAGCACCAGGCCAGTCATAAATTAAGTGCAAGCATGCCAAGTGGGTCTCCTGTTAAAAGAATCACAAAAATAACCAGTCTTTACCGCCAGCCTGGAAAAAAAGTTGCATAAATAATATCATTTATGAGCTTCTAAACTGGAGGGGGGGATATAAAAATCAGGAAAAAAGGAAGAAAAGAGAAATGTTTCAGTAGTATATCTTTGTTAGAAGAAAACACACTTCATCTCAACTGTCTCCAAATTATGCAACCAAAGGAAAGGAGCTGTCAAATCCCTTTCTAATTAAATTCATACATTTGTTCCTTTTCAAAAATGGCCACACACTCCATCTGCCAGTGCAAAATGCTTGAGTTTTGCAGCCAATATTCTCATGCTAAGCTGTTTATACTGAATCAAGGGACACAGGAGCCCTGAACCCTAAAAGCGGCTTCCTGAAGAGAGCTAAAAGAATTTGCTGTTTGCACTTGAGTTATTTATCTTCACTTTTATGATAAAAAGATCGAATACTGCATGAAAGTTAAATCATCAGAGGGTTTGAGTTGCAGGCACAACACTGACAGGTTGATGAACATTTTTAGTGGTATGATAATTTGGTTGAAATGCAGTGATTCTTTTTAACAGCTCATATTAAATCAGAGGAGTCGTTAACTAGAGCCACTCAAAAAAAAAAATCAGACATTTCATGTGCATTTGCCATGGCATGCGTGTTTCATCCATGTGCTCACTCCCTTTGTTTCACATGGCTGCACAAAACCTACAGCGATCAATTCTAGCATGTGAAGGATGTGGATGCTTTGCTTACCTTATTCCTTCTTCCCTAAAACCCCGCTCCAATTGTGGATGTGAATTTTCATTCATTTCTAGTTTTGGCCTCAGTTCAAGTAAAACCTCCTGTGTGAATCCCAAAGCATCCCATTCTAAGAGAATGATGTCATACTCTCTACCTTTCGTGCTCGTGTCTCTTTTACGGACTCTGTCCATAAATATTATTTGAGTTATTTTTATTCCCTCAGGTTAATCTTTTTGTAATAGTTTGAATCTCTTATTCCCTGAATTCCAAGTTCTTTCTATGTTAATCATTCATCTTTTATTTAATAATGGACTTTTTATATGGCCTTACTATTTGTTGCCATACAAAATTTGTATTGAAGTATAGTTTTAAATAAATATATGACTATATAGCATTTCACTAGGTAAAGTTTAATCATAATTATTTTGTTATTGTTATTGAAAATAAAAAATCTATAGTAGGTGCTTAAGTTGATTAGAATTTGATTGGAAGGTTATTCTTGTACTTAATTGATGCCACGGGATAAGGTTTCAAGTGAGTTTTCTCAGAGGGAATTATGTATTATTCAATTCCACATGCTCACAGGCAACAAAACCTTTCCTTGACGAGTCTAAGTGATATAACTCACATAATTTAATGTCCTTGTCTTCCATGCCCCTTTTAAAATGTAAATATTACACACATATTTAGAAAATGAAAATTTCATTTATTGAATAAGTCCCTTGTAATTTTGAATTTTAAAGGTACTATTTTATTTAATAATTCCTGGAAAAGGCAAAAAATTATCTCTGATTCAAACCAGAAAGATAACAGTTATAATTATAATTAAATATTTAATCTGAAGAGCAAGAAATAGCTAAAATCAAGGCTCTGGCACCTCTCAATGTTCATACTCTTCCTCCTCTTCCTCTGAGCTCCATATCCAGATTTGAGACACACCACAGATATCTCCTGAACAGATATCATGATCTGATCTCTGCTGATGGTATAACATATTTTCTTGTTTTGTATTGTTTTGTTTTTTGAGCTGGAGTCTCACTCTGTCACCCAGACTGGAGTGCAGTGGCCGCTCCCGGCCACCGCAGCCTCTACCTGCTGGGCTCCAGTGATCCTTCCGCCTCAGCCTTCCAAGTAGCTGGAACTACAGACGGACGCTACCATGCCCGGCTAATTTTTTTGATTTATTGTAGAGATGAGGTCTTGCCAAGTTGCCCAGGCGGGTCTTGAACCCGCAGGCTCAGGCAATCGGCCTCCCAAAGCGCGGGATTACAGGCTGAGCCACAGAGCCCGACTGACATATTTTCTTATTTGATACTAATTTGTTAGTAATTTAGTATCAAAGCCTGATTTTCCTATGACTTTTTCTAAATCTAGCCTCTAGGTTTTATTTGGTTTCTCCTCTTCTGCTGCTATATGGCTTTCTTTCTTTTTTTTTTTTCTTTTCAGGTTGTCTTTAACAGCTGCTCAGACCCTGTTTGAGACACTTCACACATCTAGTGAACAGTGGCCACAGACATGCACCCAGAAGTGCAGACTCCACAAACATGATCTGAGCTGCTTGGAATGAAGTTACATGTTTTCTGTTCTTAATTTAATATTCAGGGGATACACATGCATATTCGTTACATGGGCATATTTTAAGGTGGAGAGGATTAGGTCTCAGGTGGCCCATTCCCCTGATAGTGAACTTTGTGTCCCATAGGTAGTGTCCAAATCCTAACCCTTCTTCCCTCTCCCCAGTTATTGGTGTCCCCAGTGTTTATTATTTCCTTCTTTGTGACTGTTTAGTTCCCACATATGAGTGAGGACACTTGGTGTTTGGTTTTCTGTTTCTGAGTCAGTTTACTTAGGATGATAATCTCCATCTCCATCCAAGCGCTGCAAATGACCTGAATTCATTCTTTTTTATGGCTGCATAGTATTTCAATGTGTATATATACCACATTTTCATTATCCAGTTGAACGTTTAGGTTAATTTCACATCTTTGCAATTGTGAATTTTGAATTGTGCTGCAATGAATATGAGGGTGCAGTTGTCTTTTTTATATAATAACCTCTGTTCCTTAGAGTAGAGACCTTGCAGTGGTACATCTACTTTTAGTTCTTTGAGAAATCTCCATACTGATTTCCATAGAGGTTGTACTAATTTACACTTCCACCAGCAGTGTATAAGCGTTTCCTTTTCTCCATATCTATGCCAGAATCTATATGTTTTCTTTCTCCACAAGAATCCCTTTCAAAATGCATTCTTTCAGATGAAGATGAAAAACACATCTTCAAGGCTAATTTGGATACCTTTATATAATTTCTAGCCTTAATAAACAAGCAATTTGCTGCACATTGATTAGTTCTCATTTGTATCATTGGACTGTAGATCAGAATCATCCATTCTTCTGGGGAAGAAAATCTCAAATTGTATTTGCCTCCTGTGGACATCAGGCATTATATCAACTCTGGGGAATTTCTTTTCGCTATTCAGCTATGACTGGCAGAACTCACATACCTGAAAGGAAGTGATGCACACACAGGGATAGACTCCAGGTATTCTAAATCAGATTAGAAATGTCTTCCTCCAGTCTTTATTGGATATGACCAGCAGAATGCTGTGGGCCCTGTTTTCCTCTGGTCTTCATAGACAATTGGGAAGTAAGTTGTTTGCCCAAACTATGTGATGAAACAAACAAAAATCCTCCAGGAATGAAGGCCTGTGGCATCCGAGTACATGGTTTACTTCTCAAATTATGAGAAACGTAAAAACAGAAACACATTTTACCCTGAGGAGAAATAGAACCAAAAATTCCAAGACCATCTGCCATATACAAGTTAATAGCAAAACTAGCAGCTATAGGTGTAGATTAGAGTTTTCTAGAAAGATTTACTTTTTGGTCACAATCCTTTGCTGGTTGATGTAAGCATTTAGTTTTAGATGCCAAGATTATTTTGCCTATGCTGATGCTTAAGAATCTACTATCTTGAAATCACACTTTCTGTTAAAAGAAAACTAGAAAATAATTACTGGCAAAATAAATTATTGGTAGAGTTTCTGACCTTTCATTTCTAGAAAAGGGATGTAGACAAAAAAGTAATGATTTTTACATGTTTATTGTTGTGTAATATACTGAGTATTTGCACACATTTATTATTTTAATCTTTCCCATGATACCAACTTATTAACTGATTATCCCCATTTGAAGGAGAATCTGAAGCTGAGAAAGTGTAGTACCTCGCCAAGTTCACACATTTGAGTGGACAAGTCAGTTTTTAATCAGGCTGTCTGATTCTCATACTATTTCTTCTAAATCATAAATCATCTGAGAAAAAAATGTCCATTCCATTTGTTTTAAGCAGCAACACTTTTCTTCTAAAGTTTCAGCCTGTTTTGTAAATTTTCAAGAAGTATTTTCCAATAATCACTGAAACTGTTTTACGTTATGTCTACCCCAAAGCAATAAGCAAGTGTTCAGCTTTAAAACTCTTTAGCATGTACAATTGATGCACTTTAGGTACCACCATTCCCATGTGCCCATCATGGAAGTGTATCAGTCAGGCAAATTTAGAAGATGCTTCAGTAACAAACAGTCCCCACACTTTTAGTGTCTTAGTATACAAAAGCTTATTCCTCATTCACAGTTCACATTTTCTACTATGTGCCATGGGTCTCTGGCCTTCTTGTCACCCAGGAGCCCAGGTTGAGAGAGTAGTCACTAGCTTGCAGTTACACCATGTGAAACTTGAGTCCTCCTTAGTTGCTCTCTAAGAGTGAGAGAATACTGCTACTGGCAGGTCACTGGCACATGCCACTGTCACTGCCACTGCCACTCACAGTCTATTGGCTGGAACCTGCCAAATGGCTCCACCTGACTGCACGTGGGCAATGAGGTGCTGTATAATTCCCCATGGGCCAGGAAAGGGTAGAGAACCATATATATGGGGTGTTAGAAGTCTCTACCTCTATACCACTCATCACTTTTCCATCCCCAGCCCTCTGATAGCATTCTTCAATCTCCATAAATAGCCTCTTCTTAGGGAATTGGTATTTGTGTGATAAAAGCAATAACATGCTGGTTCTTCTACTTGACGTTTTGTCTCACCCTGAAATTTTCCTCCTTCCCACAATACATTCTTAGATCATGTGAGGCATATATATTTTCTACCTTTTAATTACAACTTTTAACATTAGAATATACTTGATGAAATTCAAGAAAAGGAGGAGAGCAATTTTCTAAGTCATATGTGTAATAACACCTACCACTTAATGAGAGATCACTAAATTTCATGAGTGATGCAAATTTTGCTAATCTCCACAAAATCCTAGCAAAATGGGAAGTATTTTTTTTTCCATTTTTAAGTGAGGAAACTAAGGCGCTGAGAGGTAAGTTATGTATCCTGTTAGTAATGGGAGTTAGGATTAGGACCAGTTCTATCTGATTACAAAACATTATCTTACCAGTATGCCATTTGGCTTGTCCAGGGAAAAATCATAAATTGTACTCACAGTAATTGACAGATATTTTGTTAACAAATGAAGTAGAAACATTGACAGCACAAGAGTTATTTATCTTGCCTTTGCAGTAAAAGCACGTGGATCAGAAATAAACATTGCAATGCCTTAGTGTCATTTAGTGTTACTGCTGCACAATTCAAATATGCAAAAACTCACCTTTTCTGAAAGACTATTAACATTTTCCAAACACCTGCCTGAACTCCCCAACTGACATCATCAGTCTCCTCTACTCTACATTTGTACATCCTTAAGACATCAACATTTGACTGATGACATTTTTGTACCTTAAAAATTAACATTTTGGGCTATGATAAAATTAAAAAGAGAGAAATCTTTATAATATGTTCAAAATAAAAAAGAGGGACTGAAAAATGGGCAATAGCAGTCTGACTTACATCCCACTTATAGAGTCCAACAGTGTTGTTTGCACTGCCTAGTGAAACTCTGTTTTCTGCAGCTCAATCGAGGTACAATTGAAAAATAAAAATTATGTATATTTAAGGTGTACAACTTGATGTTTTGATATACATATGCACTGTAAAATGATTAACAAAATGAAGCTAATTAACATAACCATTACCTCATAGAGTCATAACTATTTTTGTTTAGGGTGAGAACTCTTAAGAACTGCCCTCTTAGCAAATTTTAAATCTGCAATACAGTATTGTTACAAATAGCCACGTGCTGTAAATTTGGTCTAACTTGTACATCTTGCATAACTAAAACTTTGCATCCTTTGACCAACTTCTCCCCACTTCCCCCACCAACTACCAACAGCTCCAGTAACCACCATTCTTCCCTCTAATTCTGTGAATTTGAGTTTTTTGGATTCCACACATTAGTGAGATCATGCAGTATTTGCCTTTCTGTTCCTGACTTATTTTATTTTATTTATCTATTCATTTGTGAATAGACGTCTAGGTTGGAACTACTAACTTTTGAGCAGTTCTGTGTCCCCTATGTTCATTGTTGATGGGACTGCAACAGTATAGAATTCACTAACACAGCATAATTCCATCCAGAACAAAAGGTCTCAATCTTTATCATGGAGTAGTGATTTTCTACTGCAGGAAAGAATCAACATCTGTTTGGTTTTGTCAAGAGTGTGAAAAAACGTTCAAGTAATATTTAAAAAAAAACCAGAAACAATTCATTTTAATAGATGAAATAAGATGTGCATGTCCTCTTTGCCTCTATCTGAATGGGGTACTTTCTGAGTCTTTCTAATCTCTTCCTTTATGTTTGGTTGATCTCCAAAAAGCAATTGTGAGTATGTCATGCCAATGATATGAAAGTAGGTAAACTTAGTTTCTTAATATATGCCATGGGTATTCAGGAAGACATATATTTGTTTTACTTTAAATAGAGGAAATGTTTCCAATAATCATTACCAGCTTCATACCTATATGCATTGTTACATTTTCACAAATCACTTTAGTGTTTCAATTAATTGAAGACAATTGGATTCCCATATCTCCTTCTCCATTAAATTTCTATTTAATTAAATAAAAATGTAATTACATTGAAAAGTAAATACTTTCAAACATATAGTAAATCTGGCCTCACACAAGTATGTAGTGAAAAAGAGAAGAATATTTGAATAGTCTTTTCCAGAAAATTGTTACTTTTTTTCTAACTTAACATTATGCCCAAACTCAACACGTGATAGTTTAATAGTTTTATTGTTAATTGAAAGCTCAAAAAACAATTAAAAAGAATTTTAAATATTAAACCATAAAAATAAATAAATTATGAAATATTAAAAACAAAATAATTTTAAATAACTCGGGATCATGGAAGCACAATATAAACTTATATAGCCTGATATTTTCATTTTCTAATAATGGAGGTGCTTTTATAAAAAAAATGAGTTTTACTGACTTGAAAAACAATATTAAACTCCTGTATAATGTTCTAACACCTTTGACATAGTTCGATAAATTTGAACATTAGCTAAAAATGAAAACTTCCAAGAGTTGTGAAAATTTACAGGTAGACATAAAAAGGACTCCAATCTATCTATCTAGTTGACAAAGCATTATTATTTTTTCAAATAGAATCATAATATGTTGAGCTAAAACAAAAACAAAAACAACAAAGTTTCAAGTATCTTTGTTACCATATACAATTTATGTGAAGATAGGTGACTGTCTCAAATACTATTATGTCAAGAGACAAAAATATATGTATTAGTAAAGAAGCTGAGAAAATCAATTTAACCATAGGTGTAAACATAGGCTTGATAATGCTATACTAAATCCTGTTGGTAGTTCTTTGGTTCTCCCGAAGCCCTGTCTGATTTTATTGTAAATAGTAAAATACATTTTGAAGACCATTTGTTGCAACATGAGAGAGAAAATACTGTGACCATAGAGCCAATCAAAACTGGGGTCTTAGAGATTTTTGTGCCAAACTAAGCTAACAAGACAAAGCAAGGTAAATAAAATTTCTCCAAATTAAAAAGACAGGGTTGTACTCATTTGCGGATGGAAGCAATTACATATTGATGTAAGTTAATGAATATTTAAAAGAACATTTAGTAAGGTATTAAATGAACCTTTCTAGACATGTTAGGCAAAATATTCTAGCATGTTTTAAGCATCCATCTCTTTAAGTCTGTATCATGCTACTGGAGCATCAGAATGAACTTCAGCTGATTGAGCCTGCCTGTAGAAATAGCACTAGCTTCAGAAGATTCTAAAATGTTCTTGCTTCCTGAAAAGTGCTGCATGTGTTTATGGGAGGCAGGCAGCACTGACAGTTTTTAACTCAGCATAAACATATGCAATGGTAGGTATTAATGGCATCATCAGTCTCAAAGAGCAAAACTAATAATGAAGGCTATTATACTGAGAGCAATTGGTCACTGACCCAATGCTACATGCAATGTATTTTATCCTAGAATATTAAAACAATCACAAATTTGCCAAACCACTGGAAGCAAAAATGGTTAACATTTCAAGAAATCTCCCATTAATCAATGTTTTCACCAGTGTTGTCAGAATTACCTGACTCCCACCTGCAGAGCCTCTAACTCAATAGGGTTGAGAGAGAGTTCAGAAAGAAAAGTTGATATTAGATAATTCTGTGTCAAACATATGCACATTCACAGTGTTTGTATGTTTCACTGGGAGAGTGATTATTAGAGAGTTTTTCAGTGACCAAAGCCAAATGTTTTATCTTAAAGACACTTAAAGTAGAGAGAAAAGACATAAAATCTCAGTTCATTATCACTGTACTATCACAATGTCTTTGTGCAGTGCTTATTAAATGGTTGGAAAAAGGCAAATAAATTTTTATCATCTCTGGTATTTTGATAAATATAGGTAATCTCTAACTTGGCTAATCTCATCCATTAAGAAAATAATATTACAGAAATGGTTAAAGTAATAGGTTCTGAAATCAGAGTACCAGATTCAAAATAAGCAAATTACTTAATTGTGTTCATCTCAGTGTTCTAATTTATAAAACGGGAATAATAATACCTCAGTGGGTCATGACAGGTATTAAAAGAGGTATGAGCATAATGTGCTAGCCTCATGGTAAGTGATCAGTATATTTAAAGCATTAGTATTACTGTTTATAAATATTTCTAAAACTTCAGGCTAAAATGTATTCATTTATTTGTCCAATACATTTTCATTCATAATTTAGTTAGTGCCTGGCACAATCTAGTTTGGGGAGACTACAACAGCTAATACAACATAGGACCTACTCTAAGGGTATTTGCGCATGTACAGTGGGGAAAAAAGAACCAAAAAAGTGAATACATATATAATGTTAGATGTCATGAATACAACAAAGAAGAACAAAGCGGAATAAGGCAGATAAAGAATAGCAAAGAGCACTCTTTCAGAAGGTTCTTCGGGGAAATCTCCTCTGTGGAAGTAATCCTTGAGCAGATTAATGGAAAAAACAGAAAAAGTAAATTACGTGCACATCTGAGAGATGACAATTCCAAACAAAATAAACAGGAAACACAAAGGCCCTGAAGCAGATCTTTCTTGACCAATTTAAATAGATAATGCCAGGCCCTTGGCCGAGTGAAAAATTGGTGTTACTTTGATTTTATTAGTGATCTGAAACCACTGGAAAGTTGTACTCAAGGGAATAGGTGTTGTTGAGGTGTTTTCAGGTTTAATTGCTGATCATCAGAAAAGCAAAAACAATTAGATAATCAGTTCATAGTTTATTGTTTATACCACTGAGACATAAGGACTTAAAATCTAAGCAAACATTAGTGCTTAAAAATACCTAGGCCGGGTGCAGTGGCTCAAGCCTGTAATCCCAGCACCTTGAGAGGCCAAGGAGAGAGGATTGCCTAATCCCAGGGGTTCGAGACCAGCCTGGGCAACTTGACAAGACCTCGTCTCTACAATAAATCAAAAAATTAACCAGACGTTGTAGCACACACCTGTAATTCCAGGTAATTGGAAGGTTGAGGCTGCGGTAGCCATGAGCGTGCCACTGCACTCCAACCTGTGTGACAGAATGAGACTCTGACTCAAAAAAAAAAAGAACACTTACCTACAAATACATTTAAACATTGCCAAAAAGCAAACGTCATGACTAAGATAGTCCCAATTCCAACTAAAAATATATATATATTTTTTTGAGTTGGAGTCTCATTCTGTCACCCAGACTGGAGTGCAGTGGCCGTTCCCAGCCACTTCAGCCTCGACCTGCTGGGCTCCTGCAATCCTTCCGCCTCAGCCTTCCAGGTAGCTGGAATTACAGGCGAGCGCTACCACACCCGGCTAATTTTTTTGATTTATTGTAGAGATGAGGTCTCGCCAAGTTGCCCAGGCGGGTTTCGAACCCTCGGGCTCAGGCAATCCACTCACCTCAGCCTCCCAAAGCGCGGGATTACAGGCTGAGCCACCAAGACTGGCTTAACAATATAGTTTATTAAAGAAAAATAAGTGCAGAATACTGTCTGCAGTTAAAACCATTCATATATTCTGTATCTTAAGAGTGTTTTCCAGGGAAGCTGTAATGAAAGCACTTTACAATTCTTGAACTTAAGACAGTTCCATGATAATGCCATATATTCATATTGTAGAACATGACCAGGTCCCATTAATCAGGTCAGTCTTTTTAAGACACTGAGGTATTCTTGACGTGTGTAAGCAAACTATAGTACATGTGTATATTATTTGTATTTTCATATTTGTCTCAGCAAATTAAAAATATATTATGTGCTCAACATCATTAAAATTTGCACTAAGCAAAAAGCACTCAAAGTGGAAGAATTAATATATATGAAAAATACATACAGATATCTCTTTGTAGAAAACTGTATATCAAACTATCCTTTTGTTGATTTATTTAAATGCTCATAAAACTTGTTAGCAAAAATTGAAAATGAGAGTTTTGAACATTCATTTGGACAATAGTAAATGCAACATTTTAGTTACTTTATTTATTTTACAGAGACAATACGTGCATCTCATGCTTTGCAACTTTCCAAATCTTTGGCAACAAATATCCTTCAACATGTAAAGCAGATGGCCCACTAATTTTAAAGTCCCATGTTAACCAAAAATATTGGAATATGGCAAAAGTTGAATTAATAAAATTACATGCAAACATCTAACAAAAACTAGTGCATGTGCCAAATTCAATAAGTACTCAGTTGGAGCTCTCCACTGCTAGATCCTGCACAGGCTATAATAAATATAGTTTTCAAGACTTCCACAGGCCTCAGCATGGAAACCAGATGGAAGTTTTTATTTAATCTGACCCTATTAAGCTGGAGCATATTTCTATCCCTGTTATCATGTGCCTGCGATCTAGGTTTAAACTTTAACTCAGACATGTTGAAAGTATTAACTCCAGGTAGTAATTTGACTAAAAAGACAACATATATAGCTTGCAGGCACAACTGACACTTTGGACTGGATCGTTCTTTGTGGTGGGGTCCGTCCTGTGCATTTTAGAATGTTCAGCAGCATCCAGACCTCTAACCAATGGACACTAGTATGCCCTGCCCCCTTACCTTTAGTTGAGACAATCACAAACGTCCCCAGACATTGCCAAATGCCCCCCTGGGGTAAAAATGCTTTGAGTTGAGAACCACTGTCATAGAGCTGGTCTGAAGCAGACTCTGAAGGTTATTACATTTGTGGAGACTTCACCCATTAGACACTGTTTGCTATATTCCAATTCCTTTAAAGAACATTTAAATCATACCAGGAAAAACAATTTAACAAAATATTTATTCACCCTCCTCTGATACATAATTTTTAATTCAAATCAGAATTTCTATGATTGGAATAAAAACTGGTGACTTCTATTTTATTTTCACTGATGCCTGCATGAAGATTGCAAGACACGTATGCAGTACAACTAAGTAACTCAATGAATGAACCCCCCAAAATATTATTTTTCCACTTATTTTTTGCCTATTATTTCTCAAGTCTGGCATCTGTTTAACATCTTCTAGGTTGTATCTTAATCATGTTAATACCTGAAAGGATGAGCAACTTATAGCAAGGTGAATTTAATTTTCTCACAGCAAAACGATTCCTAAGCATGCAAGGATGAAGGTATAATCCTGTCATTGATAAAAGGTACTGAAAAGTTTCACTCAATGATACTGCGTGAATCTCTTAGTAATAACACAGTTTTAATGCATACTCAACTAGAAGACTTAATTTTCTATTAGTAGAAATAAATTATTGTTGCAGGTTTTGTATTTTCAAATGTGAAATGTGCTCATGTGGCTAAAATATTTTCTTTTTAGTGACTGCGTTCATTAATATCAGAATCAGATTGCATGCCTGGCGTGTTAATATTGAAAATGCTAGGCCTCGTCAGTATTAAAATTAATTTCTTATAATAGCGATGGTTCTTTTATCTACTAAAACTACTGTGCAAAAAAAGAAGATCCAGTGTGTGCATGTGGCTTTTTCTGTACAATCTTTAGCTATACTTGTTGGGGGCCAGCCTTGGAGGCCCGTCCGTTGACAAAGTCCGGACGAGCTGAGGACCCTAGGACTGCAAAGTGAGTCTGGGGGCTGGTTTCCATTGTCTTCCGCCTTTCCTGACACAATTAGCCAAGAAGAATCCTGCAAAATCAAGCATGAAGAAAACAGCAAGTTAAGCATACACAGTTAACTTTAGAATGTCATTGTTTTACTTCCCACCTCATGGTTTGGCTTTTTCCAATTTATAATCTTTTTATCCCATGTTGTGATTAAACTTTGAAACACATCAAAGAGACTTTCTTCCATGAGTCATAAATGCTTTAAGATATTAGTTTACTTGATTTAATAATAATATTAGATATAATAACACAGTTATAAAAATAATTACTAGCGTAAGATTTAAGGTAATTTATAAGATTGATTTAGGCAATAAGATTAAAAATCCAGCACACAGTAGATTTAAAATTAGTAAGATTCATTAAGTATATACATGTGGTATTATGACATGATTTTGGGGCTTGAGCTATATGATTAAAGGTTTCTTGAGGTTTCAGGAATAAGTATTTTAGAATATAAGAAAGAAAAGACTGCAGGCCTTGGTGACCAGGAAACTGGAGCAAAGAGGCTTCTCCTATGTGGAGAAATACTCACCTGCAGTGCTTTGGAGAAATGTCTTGGTGAGGCCCGATAACTGCTAATTTAAAGACTAATTGTAATCTTCCAGTCCCTAAGATGTTGGGGGCCGGCCACAGAGGCCCACTGAGTGTTAGGCTTCCACTAACTGCAATTTTGGCTTTCACACAACTTACAGTTCAAACTCGGGTTACATCTAGAGCCTTCGTACTGGTCACAAGTTTCTGGGTCGTGATTTTAGGATTTATTGAAGTTGAGTAAAGTGTAATTGTAGAATATAGTTTTAGAAATATAAGTTTAAGCCGGGCTCTGTGGCTCAGCCTGCAATCCCGCGCCTTTGGGAGGCTGAGGTGAGTGGATTGCCTGAGCCCGCGGGTTCGAGACCCGCCTGGGCAAGCGAGACCTCATCTCTACAATAAATCAAAAAATCAGCTGGGCGTGGTAGCGGGCGCCTGTAGTTCTAGCTACTCGGAAGGCTGAGGCGGAAGGATCGCGGGAGCCCAACAGGTCGAGGCTGCGGTGGCCGGGAGCGGCCACTGCACTCCAGTCTGGGCGACAGAGTGAGACTCCAACTCAAAAAAAAAAGAAATTTAGGGACTAAATGATCCTTATGGTCTTTTCTAGTGCCCAAATACAGGGATTCAAAAAGCCATTTCCATATGGGTTTAATTTATTTGAAAGCATTTTATGCTGGTGCTCATATGTACAGTTAAAGTACAAATGTAAACCTTAAGCCCTACAAAGTTTTATTAAGCCATTCTTTTTCGTAGTCTTATTTTGGGTAATGTATATTAGACTAAAGCTTTTTTTTTTCCCTCACCAATTTCACATTCATGTCGTGCTTTTCCCTGACCTGAAAATGTGTTATAAATTATTTATCTTTAAGGATGACTTTGCCATTTTGAATGAACAGTGCTGTAAATGATTTGTTTCTCTTTTATTGGTGGAAAACCAGCTTTCTGATTCCCCCCAATTTCACTCCTGGATTCATCTTTCTTTTACTTCCCTCCCAGTACGGGATATCCTTAAAATATTGTGGACTTAGAGTATCCCTCCCAGTACGGGATATCCTTAAAATATTGTGGACTTAGAGTATGCTCCAGAGTATGCTGAGAGCACCTCTCAGACTTGTACTAAAATTAGCTAGTGGTAGTCCGTCCCTGGTTAAGGTGAAAAATTAAAATACTAGATAGATTTTTCTCAATTTCATATTTTTCTTCTAGAGATTAAGCATTATTTAAATATGCCACAGCTGTTTATAGAACTCCTTTTATGTGCTAGGAGCTATAATGGTGAATGAGACCTTCCCCCTTCCCTCAGATTGCTGATACTCTAAGAGAGGTGATAGGTGAACAAATGAATTCCAGTGACATCAAGGTTGTGATAAGGGTAAGTATAGGAGTTCTGGGAGCTTACAAACCCACCCTCCTAGTCCTGGAAAGTAAGAGAGGACTTTCTGGTGGAAGTAACATCTATGCTGAGAATGGAGTGATGTCTAGGCTAGCAAATGATTGTTGGCAATACAGTACAATAATAATAACTGCTGTCTTTTGGACACTTGCCGATGTTGGACAAAGTACGAGGCATTTCACATACATTGCTGTTCATTCTTACAACAACCCAGCAAGGGTTATCCCATTTTACAGAAATGAAAGGTCAGTCTCAGTGAGATCAGGTAATTCAAACAAGTTTCTACAGCTAGTAAGTGGCATAGCTGGAAATTGAAAAGCCATAAATAAATTTTAGCAGAAAAGTATGGAAACAGTTAATCACACAAGTTCAAATGTAGTGTTTTCAGGTACAAGTGTATTCATGATTTTATATTGCAAACATACAATATAGGTACATTTTCTAGCTATATTTTTCCTAGTTTATATTCTTTAATTAAATAGATAAGTTGTAGATGTTCAACACCTGAAAAAAATGAGTTCAGCGATAAAATAATGAAGGAATGAATTATGTTTTAAATTTATATTTTAAGTGAATTTCACTTATATTTTATTGATTGAATTTTGTTGTCACCTTTATTCTAGTTGTTATTATAATTCCCCTTCATTCTCAATTTTGGCAAAATGGTCTTGGCTATAAAAATTTCTGTAAAGCTATAAAGATTGATCAGCAATAATTTTCTCTGTTTCTCTTTAGTTTGGGACATGGGCAGATCAGCTTGGGGATGGAAGAGCCCACCTTATTGGAATTTACATGAACAGGTACCACATGTTTTCTTGTATAATAGTTTTTTTCCCCTTAATATTAACATGAATCTTCTAACACATAGATTTCTTTTTTTAAAGGCAGGGTGAAAAGTGGGAGCTCCAATTAAAAGGCTCAGGAAAGACTCCATACTCCCGGTACAGTTCATTAATTTTTTTAGTCATTTGTATAAAAGTGATGTTGTCTTAATTACAAATGAACATCTTTTAAATTTTATTTCCTATAGAAATGGGGATGGGAGAGCTGTACTTCGTTCCTCAGTGAGAGAATTTTTGTGTAGTGAGGCTATGTACTATCTTGGAATCCCAACTAGCAGAGCGGCAAGGTAATTCCTGTTTCCTTGAAGCTAACTTTCAGGACTGCATCATGTTATCATCAGAAATGTGTCAGCAAATTGAGCAGATAAATCTCTGATAGCAACATTTCTTAGTTTCTTGTCGTTTCAGTTACTTCATGATAGCTTGATAGTGAAGTGTAACTTTGATTCTCTTCTGTTTCAGCCTCGTTGTAAGTGATGATGGAGTGTGGCGAGATCAGTTTTACAATGGAAATATTACAAAAGAAAGAGGTAACAACCAATTTTTAGATTACTTACATAAAACTGGACTAAGTTCTTGAAGAATAAAAGATATTGGACATTTTTGCAGTCTTTTTAAAAAATAACCTATGATCCATCAGGATGTAATTTCAGCATTACAGAATTATGATGGAATATCCTTACTGACATCCTTATATGACAAATTCATCCATTTCAAACAGCAAACATCTGGGAAGTGAACAAAAAATATGTATGAACAGCCAGCAAAATGTCACAACGTTACCTCAGAGCCTGATTGCTCTTAATTTATGTTTACTTCCAGTAAGCTCAGTTAACTTTTTCTTTAGCCTTTGGTAGTTTAGAAATAAAAAATAAGAAAGGGGCTGAGAAAGAATGCGGTAGAGGCATACTTAGAGCAGCAAAAAGAGAGTGAGAAAGACTTGACTCTAAATCTCTGGGGAGTGGAGTAGACTGAAAATCAATAAAAGCATATTTAAGGGATTAAAAAGCGAAGCTGTTGAGAACCGTTGACAGCCCTATGTGCTTTTGTGGGACCTATGGACATCACTATGTCATGGAATAGCATTCTTTCTAATATTCACGGTGATTCACCAAGAGTAAATTGTATGTTCTTTATTCTTTGGGCATAATACTTGTCTTAGTCCATTCAGACTGCTATAACACAACACCTTAGACTAGGTAAGTTATAAACAACAGAAGTTCATTGCTTACAGTCGGGGAGGTCAGGAAGTCCAAGATCAAAACACCAGCAGGTTCAGTGTCTGGCAATGGCTGTCTGCTTCATAAATGGTGTCCTCTTGCTGTGTCCTCAATATGGCAGAAGTAGATAGGCAGCTCTCTGGGGCATCTTTTACAAGGACACTAATCCCTTCATCAAGGCAGAGTCCTCATGATGTAAATCACCTCTCAAAGACCTCACCTTCTAATACCGTTGCCTTGGTGATTAGATTTCAACATAAGAATTTTGGGGGGATGAAAATTTTCAGACCATAGCACTATGTTTTTATAAGATTTTTATAAAAAACAGTCCCCTAAAAATATTCATGCTTAAATGAATTAAGGGTTATTTATCTTTGCATTATCTCTCTTTCCCCTTTAATTTCATCTGGATAAAATGATACCATTGCATTTGGGTCTGTAATAAATAAGGTTTTTTGCTTATCGTGATTGGAAATTCCAGTCACAGACTGTTAGTATAACTGGTATAGCATTAGTAACTTTTGTGTCTGTGAAACATATATATGTATGTATGTTTATCTGAATTCTGACTTAAATAGTCCCAAGTATTTCTTATATTAGACCATTCATAGAATTTCCATATCTAGGTGCTTACATATATATATATATATATATATATATATATATACATATATTTCAATTGAGCTTTTACCCCAACATTGTCACAGGAGTCACTGTAGTACAGTGAGCATAGTGCTAGATAAAAAAGAAAATATAGAGCCTAGAACTGACTCTACAGGAACTAGCTTTGTGACTTGGGCAAGTTGCTTAGACATTCTGGACCTCAGTTTCTCCATCTAAAATGAGGTTAGACTAGATGATACCTGTCTTTTGGTGCTAACATTCATGAATGTGATTTAATGACTATTCATGTAGTAAACATTTAGAATAATTTACTTAGCTCTTATTTCTTTTTTAAGTGACTACACTTTGTTGCTCAGAAAAAGACATGTGAAAATAAATATCCACATTAGTATTATGAATAAGTCTTGACTGTGTGGATAATTTCATCAGCCTTACAGCTATTAATTGGCCCTTTTGTGTGTCTACCATTGGGTTGAACTCTAGGGGCTCCAGGAGTATTAAGTACCTGATAGTCCTTGGTCTTCTTCTTTGAGTTGGAGTCTCACTCTGTCACTCAGGTTGGAGTGCAGTGACACGCTCATAGCCACCACAGCCTTGACCTACTGGGCACAGGTGATCCTTCCACTTCAGCCTTCCAAGTAGCTGGAACTACAGGCGCGCATCACCATGCCCAGCTAGTTTTTTGATTTATTGTAGGGACAAGGTCTGGCCAAGTTGCCCAGGCTGGTGTCGAACCTATGGGCTCAGGCAATCCTCTCACCGTGGCCTCCCAAATTGCTGGGATTACAGGCGTAAGCCACTGTGCCTGGCTAGTCCTTGGTCTTAAGAAACTCATAGTCTTTGTGGATAAAAGACTTAAACATGTGGAATAAATGAACAATAAAAAAAATCAGAGGCCAGTAAAAGGAGGATGGATCAGTTTAGTTTTATAGAGGAGGTGGGACTTGATCTTGAGGATAGGTTGGGTAGGATTTCAGTAGGGGAGAGGAAGGAGTGGGATATGTGGGAGAGGGGAGCACTAGCAAAGGGCCAATGGGTAGCAGTGAGTGTGGAAGGCTCTTGAAGGACAGCACCAGTAGGGCAAGGGCTTCATCACCCTGGGATAGACTTCATCTTGACATCTAGACACATGTAAGTACAGCATTTCTTATAAGAAAGAAACACGAATTCTGTTTACTAATTATAATTGTGTTAAGGCCTATGCAAAATAAATTATTTATCAATTCCTTTTCCCAGCATAAGGTACAAGGAAGAGATCATAATTGGTGAGACAGTGGGAGTCTGGACTTTGGAGCCTAACCTCTTAGCCTTTAGCTGGATTGTAGCCTTGCTGTCCCTGAAAGTGCTGTAGTTCAGGACATTCTGATATAGGCTTAAAGGAATGGAGAAAAACCCTTGATCCTTTATGGGTGTAAATTAGTTGTTTTTCTGATAAATTCAGGGACTATATTCTTGGTTATTAAAATAATTTTATTTTTAAGGAAAATTTATTTTGAGATGTTCCCATATCTTAAACTAGTTTTATGCTAAAATACATGTTTCTTTTTAAGGTGCAGTAGTACTGCGTGCTGCAAAATCATGGTTCAGAATTGGATCGTTAGAAATTTTGGCTCATTATGGGGAACTGGATTTACTGAGGTTAGAAAATTATTTTTTTAAGCTATGAATATTTTACCCCAGCTTTATTGAGGTATAATTGACATATCAAATAAAATTTTTTTTTTTTTTGAGTTGGAGTCTCAGTCCATCACCCAGACTGGAGTGCAGTGGCCGCTCCCGGCCACCGCAGCCTTGACCTGCTGGGCTCTGGCGATCCTTCCGCCTCAGTCTTCCAAGTAGCTGGAACTACAGGCGTGCACTAGCTACCACGCCTGGCTAATTTTTTGATTTATTGTAGAGATGAGGTCTTGCCAAGTTGCCCAGGCAAAACTCAGGCAATCCACTCACCTCAGCCTCCCAAGGCACGGGATTACAGGCTGAGCCACTGAGCCCGGCTCAAATAAATATTAAAGGTACACACCGTGATGTTTTGATATATATATATTATGGAATGATTACCACAATCAAGCTAATTAACATACCCATCATCTCACACGGTTCCTTTTTTTGTTGTAAGAATTCTTAAGATCTACTCTTTTAGCAAGTTTCAAATGTGCAATATATTATTAACTGTAGTCTGCACATTAGATCTTCAGAGCTTATTTACCTTATATCTGAAACTTTGTGTCCTTTGACCATCATTTCCTCCTGGCCCCTGCCCCCGATCCCTGGTGACCACCATTCTACTTTCTATGAGCTTGACTTTTTTTTTTTAGATTCCACATATAAGTGGGATCATGCAATATTCGTCTTTCTCAGTCTGGCTTATTTCACTAAACATATGTCCTTAAGGTTCATCCATGTTGTTGCAAACGGCAAAATTTTCTCTTTAAGTCTTAAGAAGAAAGTGATATTACAAAGTGGTGAAAGACAGTTGGAAAAATGCTTATTTATGTTCTGTGAAGTTAATTTTGTTTCCTGATAAGTAAAATGAAGAATTCCAAGTAATAAATATTTTGACACTTGCTATGTATGTAACACTGTGTAGGTCTTCTAGGAGGTTAAAAAAAGAAGTGTAAGACCCGATAGTCCTTTTCTCAAGGAATTTATTACATAGGATGCACCTCAATTACAGCTGAGGGCCTCCATGCCACTTAGAGACTTGGGGGGAGTGACTCGAACTCCCCAATTTTGCAGACTCGGGAACTCCAAAGCTCTCCTTCCAACTCCTGGGATTCACCAGGTACATCCTCTGTCTCATGTCTTCTCTATACCTGGAATCCAGCTTTGATATGTGTGATAGTGCCTGACTTACACTGGACTGACCCCCACGTGAAACTCAACCCTGTTAATGGGAGGAAGGCAAACAAACAACAGATCAAATTTTCACAAAGCCTTGAAGAGCAGAGAATATCTAGCTGAAGATTTCTGTGAGAAAGACAGAAAGGAGCAGCTGCTTCAAAAGAACATGAATGTTAAATTCTTCCCCTTGACTCATGCAGTATGGCTTCCATCATTCTCTGAGATCTTGGTGCCTGCTGGCATCTGTGCTCACAAAATACCATCTTCCTCAAGCAGGCTTGGCAAGATGTTTCTTCAAACAAAAACATTTCCTCCTTTAAGAGGAATTTAAGATAATATAGTTTTAAAAAGTCATTAGACACATATAAGAAAAATTCTCTTAGACAAACTGGAATCACGTATAATATTGATTGTATACTGTAGTTATAAGTATAGTAAATCCAGATTTGTGTAGTTATCCAGATTTGGTCCATGAAGAATATGTGGAGAAAGAAAAATGAAGGAAATGAATAAGCAGAGCAGAGAAGTCATCATACTTGTCACAGCTATTCTCTGAGTCCCCTACTTTAGCAAACATTTACTGAACTTGTGGTCATCCTGGCTGGTGGAGAGTTGTCTGCTGTCACTGGGTATTATTTCTGTTTGCTTTTTGGGTCACTTATGCTTGGATTCACCTTGCAACTGAAATAGTTTCATCTAGTGGTCATATTTCAGTCATATTTCACTTCTCCACCATTTGATGCATATTCGTCACTTAATCTTTGAAATACCTCCACTGGGTAACATGACATCACTCTCATATACATATGAGGCACATAGACAGATGCCAGAAAAACTCTAATCTGTTATTTTGACTGGGTTTTAGTAATTTCCAAATAATATTTAAACACAATTTTTTTTCTCTTAGTGCAGTCAACACTAGTGGTTAGTTAATTAACTAGACTATTTGGTTATAATAGGGAATAAATTGTATGGGCCAGGTACAGTGGCTCACACCTGTAACCCTAGCACTCTGGAAGGTCTAGGCGAAAGGATTGTCTGAGCCCAGGTGTTCGAGACCTAGGCAACATAATGAGACCTTGTCTTTACAAAAAATGAGTCAGGCATGATGACCCGTGCCTGTAGTTTCAGCTACTCAGGAGGCTGAGACAGAAGGATCACTTGAGCCCAGGAGGTTGAGCCTGCAGTGAGCTGCGATCATGCCACTGCATTCCAGCTTGGGTGACAGAATGAGATTCCGACTCACAAAAAAGTATGATACAAACACGTTTCAAATATTTTAACTTCAGATATTTGCCAATTTTTGTTACCTCATTTGTGAAGCCTTAAATGATCCTCTGCAAATAATTACTCCTTGCTCTATTATTGCTATACTTTTTATATATCTCTGTTATTGCCTTTATTATATTGTAATGTCATTATTTCTTCATAGGATCTTTTCCCCTAATAGACTGTGTGCTCTTGGAGGTCTTGGTCTCGGTGTTATCATTCTTTTTCCTAGCACTTGCCTAGGGCTTGGCATATAGTAGGTATCAGTGGATGTTTATTGAACTAGTTGGAATTTGTAACAATAAGGTAAAATCTAATATGATCTGAGAAAAAGATTTTCATTTTTTATTGGTATAGAGGAAATATTTCTCTTTAGCTGTTTTGGGAGTAAAATCCTATTAAAACTTTTAAATTTTAAGCCTGACCTAATGAACTCATAAATGTTGGAGGTGGATTTAAGTCCTTGGATATTTGATACTGTATTCTGAGGAACACTGACACTATCTCCTTTTTATCTCCAGGACATTATTAGACTTCATCATACGGGAATATTTTCCCTCAGTAGATATCAAAGAACCTAATAGATATGTGGTAAGTATTTAAAGAGTAAAAGCAGTTCTCTATTTTCTCTTGTTGGCCTGTAATTAGAGATTATAATATAGACCTTAAGAAACTAAAGCTAGGGAAGGAAGTGCAGAGCACTTTGAACATTTTTGTTAGAACCACTAGATAAGATAAGATGAACCACTTCTTAAACAAGGCATAGACAAGACCGTTATTTTGTTTAAAAGATACTTAGAAAAAAAGAACAGGTGTTCCTATATCCTGATTGTGTATGTTATTTTTTTGAGCAGCATTATGACTTGATCACCTATGTTCTTTCCTCACCCATTGTTTATAGATATTTCTAAAATAATAATAGTACTAAAATAAACACAATGCATAATAGCAAAATGTGATTTTGTATTCTTGTGGAAAATTTTTTTATTTTCATAACCGCTTTTCATTCTTTTAACAGTCACAGAGATGGGAATTCCATTATTTTTCTTGGTGACACATTTCAAAGCTTAATAATTCACACTGCTGAAATTTTAACTCTCTTGTGATGAGTTCTATTGCTTTTACCTTTCTTACTGAACACAGAAGCTTGATCATATTATCTCTCAGTCTTTTATATATTATTTCTGGATGAGCAATTTTACTTTCTTCTATTTTTCTTACATGTACTAATTTCCAATCTTGTAGTCATCTTTTGACCCATCTTTGAAGTCTTCCCATATTCTGCTTGTACCTTATCAGAGGATCCTAAAAGAGTGCACATTGATAAAAACATGACCCATTTCTAAATTTTATTTTAGGATTTTTTTTCTGTTGTGGTGTCTGAGACAGCACAACTTATTGCCTTGTGGATGTCTGTTGGTTTTGCTCATGGTAAGTTATCTATTGATATTTCAGTCTTCTGATGAGAAAGTAGAATTAGTCTGTTGAAGTAGAAGAGTTATTTTTAGAATGTTTAAAAATATTCTTACTGCTGAACTTCTTAACAGTAGTTTCCCCTTGTCTGTGGCTTCACTTTCCATGATTTCAGTTACCCGTGGTCAACCATGGTCCGAAAAGATTAAATGGAAAATTCCAAAAACAAGCAATTCATAAGTTTTAAATTGTGTGGTGCCATTCTAAGTAGCATGATGAAATCTTGCTCCAGCACACCTGGGATGTGAATCCTTTCTTTGTCCAGCATATTCACACTGGAGACACTCTCTGCTGTGAAATTATAGTAGCTGTCTTAGAAGGCGGGCTGTTGCAGGATTGTCGTGCAGGTATTCAAGTCACCCTTATTTTACTTAATAATAGGCCTAAAGTGCAAGAGTAGTGATGCTGACATGTTTTTATAATTGTTCTATTCTATTATTAGTTATTGTTGTTAATGTCTTACTGTGCCTCACTTGTAAATTAAATTTTATCATAGGTATGTACATATAGGAAAAAACATAGTATGTGTAGAGTTCAGTGCTATGTGTGGTTTCGGGTATCCACGGGAGATTTTGGACAACCTCTCTGCAGATAAGGGAGACTACTGTAAGCACATTTATTTTTAGCAGCAGGGACTTTTTTCATACTTAAAATGGATTTGAATGGAATAGTAATCACAGAATACGATGGTATTACCTGTAAAGCTTTTGAACCTCAAGATTACATGGATGAGTATATATTATATTTAGATCTCTTTAAAGCTATTTAAAAATTTTACTTATTAGAGTACTATGTGTTTATGGTAAATAATTTAAAATCTCCAGGAGTGGGACTTGCATTTTCCAAGATTATCACTGTTAACCATTTTATATCAATTCTTCTAGACTTCCTATGATATAAAAATTTCTCCAGCAAAAAAACCCCCAGGAATCCCTGTTCTCTTAGTGTCCTACAACTGCTGACTGTCCTGGGATGCATATTCATATTTTTATCTTTTCCCCTCTCACGACCTTTAAAAATTAATCTTATTCCTTTACTCATCTCAACCCCACCCAGATAATATATATATTTTAAACAACAGCTGGAAGTTGAGGATAAATAAAAGAGGAAGTTCCATTTCTTGGGGTTTTATTCCTATAGTATTTGAAATCTTTGTGGGGGATTAGAAAACAAAAGACCAAATTTAATTTTAAAATATAGTTTTGCCATATATATATATTCTTTATTAATTTATTTTTTTGAGTCGAGGTCTCATGCTATTGTCTAGGCTGGAGTGCAGTGGTTCAATCGTGGCTCACTGCAGCCTCAACCTCCTGGACTCAGGCAATCCTTCTGCCTCATCCTCCCCAGTAGCTGGGACTACAGGTGTGCACCACCACACCTGGCTATTTTATTTTAGTTTTATTTTTTGTAGAGACAAGGTCTCACTATGTTGCCTAGTCTGGTCTCTAACTCCTAGGCTTAAGCCATCCTCCTGTCTTAGTCTCCCAAAGTGCTAGGGTTACCAGTGTGAGCCACCACACAGCCTAGTTTTGCCATATTTTAAGCTATTTGATATTACCAATTAACCTTTCAATTGATAATTTAATTTTGCTTTATCTATAAAACAAATGGCATTTCCATGACCTTTTCTATTCTGGATAATGTAATAGAGTTAAAAGAAAGATACTTTATTATCTTATCAGTGTGTTTTTGGAATTTTTTTGTTGTTTTAGGTGTTTGTAATACTGATAACTTCAGTTTGTTATCCATCACAATTGACTATGGTCCATTTGGTTTTATGGAAGCCTATAATCCAGGTGTGTATTATTTACATATGTGTGCATACACGCACACCTTATTTCACTAAAAAATCCCACCACAGTTTTATTTTAGATAAAATGTTATAGGTAGTACAGTGATGGCGTAGTAGAAAGAATTGGGTCATAAAATGGCCATTTTAATTTGGCTATTAGATCTTCTAGTTGCCATAAGTGATACAACAATAAATCCTTTGTGGTCTCTGTTTTTTATTTTTATTTTTAGAGACAGGGTCTCACTGTGCTGCCCAGGCTGGAGAGCTGTGTAGCAATCATATCTCACTGTAAGCTCAAGCAATCTTCCCACCTCAGCCTCTTGAGTAGTTGGGACCACAGGCACGTGCCACCACTCCTGGTTAATTTTTAAGTGTTTTGTAGTGACAGTGTCTCACTGTGTTGACCAGGCTGGTTTCAAACTCCTGACCTCAAGTGATCCTCTTGTCTCAGCCTCCCAGCGTGCTGGGAGTATAGGCATGAACCACCGCACTTGGCCCCTTTGTGGTCTCTGCCCTCAAGGAATTACTTACTGGAGAAGATAGCATAACGTTGTCAGGCAGACATCATGTTGTCAGACAGACATGGGTTTGAGTTCCAGCATCTGACCCTTAATGGCTTGTACCTTTGGAAAAGTTATTTAACTTCTCATTCTACTAATATATAAAGTGGAGGTAGCAGGAATATAGTACTTACCACTGGAGGGATCAGAGAAATCTTTGTGGAGGACTAGCTACTTGAGCTGGAAATTGAAGTACATATGTGATAAACTGGAAATTCTTTTAACTTAGAATTGTATTTCTCTGAGACAAATGTTTATATTTTAAAAACTTTTAGTATGTATGAGTATTAAGCATTTTTATTACTTTTGAGTTAAATATTTAATGTCAGAAAAATTTCTCTCTAATAAATATAAATGTACTAAGTTTAAATATAAGCTTAAAGACAAAGAAGAAAGCTATTAATATAATTATCTCCACTCTAAGGGTGTAGTATTTTGTTTTAAATACAGATTTTCTACCAAACACATCTGATGATAAAAGAAGATATAGAATAGGAAATCAGGCAAATATTGGAATGTTTAATTTAAACAAGTTGTTACAAGCTCTAAACCCTTTACTGGATCCTGGGCAAAAGCAGCTGTGAGTAAATCCTAAATCTATTAATAAAATTTGTGTGAAAATATATTTGTATACCAATTATTTTTTGGAAAGCAAGAAACTGACATTTTAAAAAACCATTTTATTGTTTAGTCTGTAAGCATTTTAAGCTATATATTTTTCTATAGTATAATTTGGGCTCTTTCCCCCATGGTTATTAGGGTACAGTTTTTCTTATTTATTGCTTTTTAGATGTTGTGAAATCTGTTTATTTCCTATTTGATCCATAGGTTACTTATTACTGAATTTCTTAATTTCTAAGTAGTTGGAATTATTTTGTCTGTATTTTTATGAACAAATAATATGTTTGGTAAGGCCACTACTACTCAAAATGTGTTATGGTTTCTGCATGACCCAACATGAAACATTTTTGGACATGTTTGATGGTCATATGTAAAAATGTAAATTCTCTAGTCATAGGTTTTAATATATAAAGTTGAGTGCATTGATTGTATTTTTTCAGTTCTTTATGACCCTATTTATTTTTAATCCATTAGAAAAGTTTGATTCTTATGTGATATATTAAAAGCTCCTACTTTGATTATATTTTTATCAAGTTATTTTTGCTAATTGCTTTAAATTTCCACGCTTATGTTTTTTCAATTGTTTGAAATTTTGCTATGTATTATTAGTACATACAGGTTTTTACCTTACATTTTCTTTGAAAACACGTACCTTTTATCCTAACAGTGACCCCATTTAACACTCAATTTCAACTTATCTGACATTAATATGCCATTTATGCCATTCATGCTTTCTTCTTCTTGGGTTTGCTTTGAGTCTAACTTTACTTTTTTAGACCTATCTTTATTTTTATTTATTTATCTTTATCTTTATTTTTTAAAGTATGTTTCTTGTAAAAACAAACAAAATATATAGTCACATTTTAATTCAGTGTGATGGTTTGTTTCCTAATAGAAGTATGTAGACTCTTCACATTTATTATAACAACTGGTATGTTTTATTTATTCCTTGTGTCTTACATTTTGCTCAATCTTTATCTTACTGCTGTTTTTTATTTTATTTTATTTTATTTTAAAGTTGTGGGGTACAAGTCAGGGTTGCATACATAGGTGGCTTAGGTACAGGTGAAGTTTTGGGCCTTCCATTGGACCTCACTTCACCTGGATTAGGATCAGGCACCCTTGTTGATGTTATGTGTCCCTCCCTCCCCTGGAAGTCTCCCACTAGTGCCAGTCCCTTTTCTGTAGTATTATGATAGGTGTTCAGGGTCCACTTTTGAGTGAGAACATGTGGTACTCAGTTCTTTGTTTCTGTGATAGATCACTGAGTATGATAGATTCCAAATTCATCCACGTTGCTGCAAAGTCCATAATTTTGTCCTTTATGGCTGCATAATTTTCCATCATGTATATGTACCATATTGTTTTTTTTGTTCAGTCTAGTTTCAATGGGCAGCACAATTGGTTCCATGTTTTTGCTATTGTGAATAATGCTGGAATAAACATGCATGTTTTTTATAGAATGATTTGAGTTTCTCCGGATATATTCCCAGAAGGGGGATTGCTGGGTCATATGGAAGTCAATTTCTAGTTTTTTAGAAATCTTCACATTATTTTCCATAGAGATTGGACTAGTTTGCACTCCCACCAACAGTGTAGAAGTGTTCCCTTTTCTCCACATCCTCGCCATCATCTGTTGTTTTTGTTTTATTAATGATGGCCATTCTTACTGGAGTTAGAGGGTATTAAAATGTGGTTTTGATTTGCATTTCTCTGAGGCTGAACATTTTTTCATGTGTCTGTGGCTGCTTGCATATATTCTTTTGAGAAGTGTCTATTTGTGTCTTTTGCTCCCCCCACCTTTTTTGGGGGGGTTGGAGTCTCACTCTGTCGCCCAGACAATGTGAGTGCAGTGTGAGTGCAGTGGCTTGCTCACGGCCACCCCAGTGTCAGCTCACTAGGCTCTGGCGATCCTTTTGTCTCAGCCTTCCAAGTAGCTGGAATTACAAGCGTGCACGACCATGCCCGGCTAATTTTTTAAAAATTTATTTATTGTAGGGACGAGGTCTTGCCCAGTTGTCTGGGCTGGTCTTGAACTCATGGGCTCAGGCAATCCCCTCGCCTCAGACTCCCAAAGTGCTGGGGTTACAGACTGAGCCACTGAGACCAGCCTTTTTGCCAATTTTTAAAATGGGGCTGTTTGTTTTTTTTCCTTTCAACACACTTGAGTTCCTTGTAGATTCTGGATGTTAGAAGTCTTTGTCAGGTATACAGTTGGCAAATGTTTTTTTCCCATTCTGTGGGCTGTCTCTCCACTCTCTTGATGGTTTCTTTTGCTTTGCAGAAGCTTTTCAGTTTGTTGAGGTTCCCCTTGCCTATCTTATCTCTTATGGCATGGGCATCTGGTGTTTTGATCAGAAATTGGTTGCCTATGCCAATTTCCATAAGGGTGTCTCCTGCATTTTCTAAGATTCTTATAGTTTGAGGTTTTACATTTAGGTCTTTGATCCATTTGGAGTTGATTTTTGTGTATGGTAATAGGTAGGGGTCCTGTTTCATTCTTCTGCACGAGGTCAGCCAGTTTTCCTAGCATCATTTACTGAATAGATTCTCCTCTTCCCAATGTTTGTTGGTGGAGATTTTATTGAAGATGAGTTGGTTGATAAATTTAGATTTTGCTTCCAGAATCTCTATTCTGTTCCATTGGTCTATATGTCTGTTCTTGTACCAAAACCAGGATGCTTTGATTATCGTAGTCATGTAAAAAAGTTTAAAATCTGGGAATGTGTTACCTCTTGCTTTGTTTCTTTTGCTGAGGATTGTTTGGCTATTTGTAGTCATTTTTGTTTCCATATGAATTTCTGTAGTGCTGTTTCCATGTCTGAGAAGAATGATGATGGTAATTAAATGGGTTGATTCTGCATTCAAGTGCATTAAATGCATTGAATCTGTGGATTGCCTTTGGAAGGATGGACATCTTTCAATGTTGATTCTTCCAATCCATGAGCATGGAATATTTTTCCATTCATTTGTGTCTTCTTTGATTTCTTTGAGTAGTATTTTATAGTTTTTATCGTACAAGTCTTTCACTTCTCTGATTGGGAAGATGCCAAGGTATTTCATTTTTTTGTGGCATTTGTGGCTGGGATTGTACTTTTTATTTGGTTCACTGCCTGTTTGTTGATTATATGTAACAATGTGATTGTCTTTTGCACATTGATTTTATATCCTGAGACTTTACCAAAGTCCTATATCAGTGCAAGGAGGTTTTGACAGATTCCCTTGGGTTTTCTAGGTATAGGATCATATCATCCGCAAAAAGAGATAGCTTAGCTTCCTCTTTTCCAGTTTACATACCCCTGATATCCTTCTCTTGTCTGATTGCTTTAGCTAGGACTTCCAACACTATGTTGAACAGGAGGGGTGAGAGTGGGCATTCTTGTCTTATTCTGGTTTTCAGAGGAAATGCTTCCAATTTCTGTCCATTTAGTAACAGGTTGGCTGTGGGCTTATAGATTGCTTTTACTATTTTGAGGCATGTTCCCTCTATACCTAGGTGTTCAAGGGTTTTTTTCAGAATAAATGCTGGACTTTGTCAAAAGCCTTTTTTGCATCTAATGCTATAATATTGTAGTTCTTATTTTTACATCTATTGTTTATTTAATTACATTTATGGTCTTGTGGATGTTAAACCAGCCCTGCATTCTGGGGATGAAGCCTACTTGGTCATGGTGGATAATTTTTGAGATATGTTTTTGGATCTGATTTGCTAGAATTTTGTTGAGAATTGTTACATCTATGTTCATCAGGGATATTGGCCTGTAGTTCTCTTTCTTTGTTGGATCTTTGCCTTTTTTGGGTACCAGTGTGATGTTAGCTTCAAAAAATGATTTGGGGAGAGTTCCATCTTTCTTGATTGCCTGGAATACTTTCAATAGGATTGGTATCAGCTCCTCCTTGTATGCTTTATAGAGTTCCACTGGAAAGCTGTCTGGTTCAGGGATTTTTTTTTTTTTTTTTGTAGATAGTTTTCTTATGATGGATTCAATTTCCCAGGTTGTTATTGTTTTTTTTAGGGTCTCTATTTCTTCTTGTTTCAATCTTGGAAGGTTTGTGATGTCAGAAAGTCCTCCATTTCATTTAGGT
>CAUYQG010088716.1:0-17663 GCA_963574415.1 Tarsius wallacei | reverse complement strand
GGGCAACTTGGCAAGACCTCATCTCTACAATAAATCAAAAAAATTAGCTGGGTGTGGTAGTGCACGCCTGTAGTTCCAGCTACTTGGAAGGCTGAGGTGGAAGGATCGCCGGAGCCCAGCAGGTCAAGGCTGCAGTGGCTGGGAGCAGCCACTGCACTCCAGTCTGGGTGACAGAGTAAAACTCCAACTCAAAAAAATTAATTAATTAAAAAAGCAGATAATTCCATTAAAAAGCGGACAAATGACATGAACAGACATCTTTCAAAAGAAGATATATAAATAGCCAACAAATGTATGAAAAAATACTCTATATCACTCATCATCAGGGTTATGCATATTAAAACCACAATGAGCTATCACCTTACACCATTCAGAATGGCCATTATTTTAAAATCCAAAAACAATTGATGTTGGCATGGAAGCAGTGAAAAAGGCATACTCATACACTGTTGTTGGGAGTTTAAATCTAGTATAACCTCTATTGAAATCGGTACGGAGATTTCTCAAACAACTAAAAGCAGACCTACCATTTGATCCAGCAATCTCACTTCTTGTAATCTACCCAAAGAATAGGGGTTATTATGCAAAAAAGATGCCTGCATTCATATGTTCATTATAGCACAATTCACAATTGGAAAGATATGGAATCAATCTAAATGCCCATCACCCAATCAGTGGATAATGAAAATGTGATACTATTCGGCCATGAAAAGGAATGATATAATGTCTTTTGCAGCAAAGTGGGTGGAATTGAAGAGCATCATCCTATGTGAAGTAATGCAGGAATGGAATACCCAGTGCCACATATTCTTAGTCTGAGCTAAACCAAGGAATTGGAAGGCATATAGAATGGTAAAATGGGCATTTGAAGACTCAGAAGGGGAAGGATGGGATGAGAGAGTAGGAATGAAAAATTACCTATTGGGTACAATGTGCACAGGTGGGAGTGGAGGGTATCAGACTTCTTTGCCACAGTACAATGCATCCCTAAGTCATTTGAACCCCCTAACACTATTGAAATAAAAAATATGTGTATTATAAACTAGAGTTCAGGATGAACAGAATTAGAAGGAATAGAAAGCAAAATTTTATGTTGAGCAAAGTAACAATCCATCAAGAAGATAACAGTCATGAACCTATATTCACTTAGTAAAATACAAAATGACTGGACCATAAGAAGAAATCAACAAATGCTCAATCAAAATGGGAGGTTTTTAACACTCTTCTCTCTGAAACTGAGAGACATACAGATTTTTTTTTAATGCAGTTAGAGGATATGGGTAGTATGAATTCTTAGCATATGGGAAATAGTTATAAAAACTAGCTAACTAGGTTGTTCTAATCAAGCAGGTAAGGAGGCCATCAAGGACTCATTAAAACCCAAAATCAGTAATAACGTTAATAATCTAAAGTCCCATCATACACTTGCTATTAAAATAAAAAACTCTTAATAATCTATGAGATAAAGGGAAAGTCAGTGTAGAAATTATAAAACATTTAAAACTGAATACTAAAGAAAGAAATGCTCTTAAATAGATTTGAAGAAGGATGATAACCTTTTTGTGCTTTGGGTTACTTGGGAAGAAGACTCTGAGATAGATTAGTGTAAAGACACCTTGGACCCATAGAAAGCAGGATTTAGCAGAGCAGAAGTTGGTCTTGGATGTAAGCACAACAGGGAACATGGGAGCTAAAATTCCTTTCAGAGTGGGGCAGTGATGGCCAGGCCTTTATACTCTTGTGCAGATCAGTCACTGGATGTGGGCTACCCTGGGAAGGGGTGTGACCTTGGTTGAGGTACTTGCAGTAACCATCAATTCCCAAAGAGCTGGCAGCCAGAGTCCGTCTGCCCACAGTTCTTTCGATAGCAGGGATGACAGATTCTCCATTAAAGAAGGATCTAGAGGTCACATTATAGTGTCCTCTCCAAGCCTTGGTGCATTTTATTTTAAAATAGGAAACATCCAAAATAAGAGCTATGCTTTCAACACTAATAAAATAGCAGAAAGGAAACACACATAAAAGTAGGCATTTATGAAACAGAAAAAAAAAAATATTGATCAAATATTTTTACACTTTTAAAAAAAATATGGATTATTTAGATAAACTTTGACCAAATTATTAAGGAATTGAAAAAGGTGACATTTAGTGATGAAGAAAAAAACAATTTTCAGAAATACTATAGAAACTTTATACCAATAAACTTCAAAGCCTTGGTAAACAAGTTTCTAGGAAAGCATACATTACCAAAATTAACCAAAGATAAAATATGAGAAATGTGAGTAGTTGACAAAGTAGCCATACACTTCCTCAGAAAGGCAATAGGCCCAGGCTTCTTACTGACTAGTACTACCATCATTTTACTTGATAGTGTTCTCATATTATAAAAACCTGTTCTTAAGTCCAGAAGAAGGCTGGGCACAGTGGCTTAGGCCTGTAATCCTAGCACTTTGAAAGGTGGAGGTGAGAGTATCGCCTGAACCTAGGGGTTCAAGGCCAGCCTGGGCAGCTTGGCAAGACCTCATCTCTACAATAAATAAAATATTAGCTGGCATGGTGGCATGCGCCTGTAGTTCCAGCTACTTGGAAGGTTGCAGTGAAAGGATCACCTGAGCCCAGCAGATCGAGGCTGTTATTGCTGTGAATGTGCCACTACACTCCAGCCTGAGCAAGTGAGACTCTGACAAAAAAAATAAATAAATAAAAGAAAGTCCAGAAGAATATGGAAAGCCACACACCTTGTTTTATAAGACTGGCCAAAGAAATGAGAACCAAGCCTCACTTAATATAGATATAAAAATTATAAATAAAATACAGCCAAATGGAATAATCAATGTCCAGTTCTCATTTTTCTCAACTCTTCGGCATTTCAATTACTTTCTATTCCTTAAACCGTTTTCTTCGCTTGGCTTTTGGGACTCCACACTTTTTAGATTTTCTTCCTCCTCGTTGGCTGCTTTGCGATTTTCTCTACTGGTTTTGCCCCATCTCCCTAACTTTTTTAAACAGGAGTGACCTGGCCTCACTCCTTGTACTTCTCTGGCTATACCAGCTTCTGTGGTGATCTCATAACAGCACATGGCCTTATATGTATGAGGGGAGACCAAAAAAAACTGGAATTTTTTTTTTTAGTTGGAGTCTCACTCCGTCACCCAGGCTGGAGTGCAGTGGCACACTCACTGCCACCCCAGCACCAACCTGCTGGGCTCTGATGGTCCTTCTGCCTCAGCCTTCCAAATAGCCGGAACTATAGGCACACACTACAGCACCTGGCTCATTTTTTAAAAAATTTATTGTGGAGATGAGATATTGCCAAGTTGTGCAGGCTGGTCTCGAACCCGCAGGCTCTGAAAATCCACTCACCTCAGCCTCCCAAAGTACTGGGATTACAGGCTGAGCCACCAAGCCTGACCAAAAAACTGGAATTTATTTATACAAAATTGCATTTATTCTTACATGTTTAAACTTCAGTCACCTTCAAAGTACTCACCGTTTGATGCAGTATATCTTTCGAGACGTTTTTTCCACTGCTCAAAATAGTTTGTGAACTCTTCAATTTTGATGCCTTTTAGTGCTTCTGCCATTTTTTGTTTTACCTCTTTCAGTCAGCAAAATGTTTCCCTTTGAGGACTTTTTCATCCAGGGAAACAAAAAAGAAAAGTTGCTTGAGGTGAGATTGGGTTAAAGGAGAGGGTGGAGCACAGGGCTCGTGCTGCTTTTGGTCAAAAACTGCTAAACACTCAGTGCGGTGTAAGCAGGTGTGCTCATAAATCACCCATCATGAAATGGACAAACGTGTTGAAAGAGTCTCCAAAAAAAAAATTTACAGGCTGTGCACGGTGGCTCAAACCTGTAATTCCAGCACTTTGGGAGACTGAGGCAAGAGGATTGCCTGAGCCTGTGGGTTTACAACCAACCTGGGCAACATGGTGAGACCTCATCTCTACAATAAATCAAAAACTTAGCCGGGCATGGTAACACACACCTGTATTTCCAGCTACTTGGAAAGCTGAGGTGGAAGGATTGCCAGAGCCCAGCAGGTTGATGCTGGGGTTACTATGAGCGTGCCACTACACTCCAGCCTAGGCAATGGAGTGAGACTCCATCTCAAAAAAAAAGAAAAAAGAAAAGAAAATTCACTAAAGCTGAATGCAGCCTGTCAAAACAATGGTAGCTGATGCACTGATGCTGATGAGCTCCTAGAACATTTACCTAGCAGGGAAAGCCTGTACTATAAGAGGCCTTCTCTTCAAAAAGATAATTCTGTTTTTGGGGGGTTTCCCCCCTTATGTATTCCTGTATGATGACATATTAGAACTCTCCAAAGAAACAGAATCCATAGATGTATATGTATATAGGGGGAAAGAGATTTATTATAAGGAAATGGCTTATATGATTATAGAGGCTAACAAGTCCCACGATCTATCTGTGTTTAGCAAGCTAGAGAACCAGTGGTGTAGTTTTAATCTCAGGCTGAAGGCCTGAGATCCAGGAGAGCTGATGGTGCATTTCAGTCAGAAAGCTGACAGGCTTCAGACCCAGGAAGAGCTGATGTTTCAGTTTAAGTCTGATGGTGGGGAAAAAAGCCAGTGTCCCAGCATGAAGTTTATTCAGAATCTTGCCTTAGTCAGGTCTTGAACTGACAGGATGAGGCTTATCCTCATTAGGGAAGACAATCTGCTTTATTTAGGCTGCCTGTGGAAATGTTAAGCTCTTAGAGAAACACCTTTACAAACACAACCAGAATAATAATGTTTTACCAAATATCCAGGTACCCCATGGCCCAGTCATATTGGCACAGAAGATTAATCTTCAGAGATGATGACTGACAAATTTATATCTCCAGATTGGATTCTCCCCTAAAATCAAGAAACTGTGTATCCAATGGCCTGCTCATTATCGCCACCTGGTTGTTTAAGAGGCATCACAAATGTAATGGGCTCAAAATCAGACTCTCAATTTCCTCCCACAAAACTGCTTGTTGCAAAGTCTTCTCAATTTCAGTTAGTGGCAGCTCTATAGTTAATGCAGGCCTCAGATATCTGTGTAATTCTTGACTCCCTTCTCTTGCATCCATTCTGCCTGCAGGTCCCATGGCTCTACCTTCAAAATATATCCAGACTCCAACCACTTCTGTTACTACCACCCTGGTCCAAGCCACTATCATGTCTTACCTGGAGTTTTGTAGTATCCTCCTACTTGGTCTTTCAACTTCAATCCTTGTTCCCTTGGAGTCTATTTCAATACTACAGCCTCAGTGATCCTGTTGAAAACAAAAATTGGATGATCACTTCTGCTCAAACCCTGTGATGAAACCATACTCTCACTCAGGGTGAAAGCCAATGTCTTGGCCTATACATGATTCCACTTTGAAAGGCATCCCTCCTACAACCCTCACCCTCCCTCCTCTCCAACCACACCTCTTCCTCAGATAGGCCTGGCACACTCACAACTCTTTCCTCTGCCTAGATTACTCTTCTCCTGGATATCCACATGACTTCCTCCCTTTCCCTCTTTAGATCTTTGCTCAAATACTGAATTACTTTCTCAGAAAGTAGGACATTAGTTTTACCTGTGATGACCTAATTTTTAAAGAAGACTATATTCATGTGTTGCTCATGTGCTTAAAACATACTTGTACTTGTGTATTTAAGATGTAATAAAGACAAAACATCTACCATTCTTTTTTTTTTTTTTTAACTTTTGAAGGCATGGAACAGCAAAGGAACTTTCCCCCTCTAGAATGTTGGATCATATCTATTCAGCAGTGACAAGATCTGTGCAACCTGTTTTTGTTCAACCTTCATAAGTGACTTTCTTTAAAATTAAATAATATTTTTAAATAAGCTTTTTTTATCAATGCAGTCCCCTTGTGTGATAACTGCTATGAAGGTAGGGAGAAGACAGATGGTCCAGACTGTCTCTGTTTTCTTTCTACACTTGAGATTATGGCATTGCTGATGCTGAGATTGAGTTAAAAATCCAGGAGGGTGAGGATTGTGCCCATTCCCCAACATAGACCTTCTTGAATTCGTATATATTGCTGGAAAGGAGATTTAAGTGCAGAGTCTCAAAGACTTGTGACCCAGCAGGCATTTTGCTGTTTTTCTCAGATCCTGTGGACCTGGTTCTACATGGACAGTGTCACCTGAGGCCACTAAAGAATTAGGGACTAGAAAAAACTGGCCACTTAGCTACTTGTAAGTTTTAGAGTCCTTAGCTAATTAGTTGGGGACCTAATATGGTAGCTTGTGGGCTCTTTTCAACTTGTAACTCTCTGGAAAACCAGAATCTGGTTGAGAAGATTTGAAATGTTACAATAGACTCTTGTTTTTTGTTTGTTTTTTATAGGCAATTTTGACTTTCAAAAAAAAACAACTATGATAAAGACATGATTCCAAGGAGCTGCAGAAAATAATTTTTAAAAAATTATCCAGAGTTGAAAATGTGCTCAATTTCTCACCTGAGTCATATTAGACTGTGTTGTCCTTGAGCAGAAGTTGGTATTGTGCAACTTGTATCTGATTATTAAACGTTGAGTTAGTATCTGCTAAGAAAAGACCTCAAGAAATAGTTTTTACATTTAGCCAGAAAGAAATAGCACCATTCATGATGGCCTTGATATTCAGCAAAGTCAAATTAAGCAGTCAATCTGACCTGTATAGACAGTCTGTTACAGAGCTCTACACCCAGTGGACATTCGATAAGCATTAATTGCCTGGCTGACAATGAACAGCTACACATCTGCAGTTATAGAAGCTGTGTGTGGTAGAATAATCAGGAAAAGGCTGATCTGAGGTGTACTGTGGAACAGACCTTGTTGAGCACCAAGAAGTGTGTGGGTTTTTGTTTTTTAAAATTAAAAAGTCTTCATCATTTCCTTTTGAAATTGAGCACATCCATTAAAAATAGAATTCCTTTTGTCAATTCAAGGCAAAGCACCAATTAACAGTGCAATTGGTCAAACATTATTTCTTTTTCAGATAGAAAACTGAGAGCCCTCTAAAGAGCCATTATCATACGCCTTTTTAAAATTATTTGAATCAATGCCAGTGAAATCATTAACATTTCAGAGTCAGATACTATTATTTGTATTATAGTGCTTATGTAGTTAGTTCCCTGTGTTCATTATAGTGAAAGGTGAACTCTGGTCTTCATTTTACTCCCTTATTTAAGCTGATTGAATATAAGTATTATGAAGCCAAAAAATATTTATGAAGTTATAATAATAGATAACATTTTAAATCATCTACACTATGACAGTCATTGTGCTAAGTCCTTTATATGTATTTTCTTCAAGTGTGTACTGAACGATTGTCTCATTTTTGTCTGCCATATCATTTTATGCTTTCAAAATTATAATTTTTATGCTTTTTAAAAAAATTGCACTGCCTATTTGATCTTAGGTATACAGTCACCCTCAGCTTCATCTGAAAAAAAGAACACATGTTTAAAGGATAATAACACTGATGAAAAATTGTTAAACCTTTAAAATTGAGCATTGAGTGAAGGCAGATGTTTTATAAAAGAGAGGCAAGACGTCTGATCATGTGATCCTGATGAGTTGGTGTTAAGAGTTATTGGGATCTGTAGATATGCCATGATTCTGTTTATCATCTCTTTAAAAAAACTCTTTCAGAATGAATTGTCCATACTGTGGGATGATCCAGCTGCCTGTTGAATCAATTGCTTTTAATTAGCTCATCTAATGTTGATTGGATTCTGGGTTTGCATGCCTGAATTCCTAAAAGATTGAATTACTAGTTCTCTCATTTAGAGAAATGTGGTTCTAAGGTGGTGAAAGACTTCATACCAAATCCTATGTATCAATTTATAATCATAATACATGTATTAGATGCTTTCTGATCCTGCTACAACCCATGGAAATTAGTCAACTTCATGTGAGATTCTAGTAATAGATAGTAATGTATTTCCCATGTAGGCAATCAATATTCATCCTTCTGAGGTCAACGGTGGATGAAGAAAGTAGAGAAGATGTCTGTAAGTCTAAACACAGTCTGCTGTCTGTGTTTGTTGTTCCTTAAGTTGAAGGGCCTCCTAGTTTCCCAGTTGACCCAACATTCTACCCAATTTGAGAGGGAGGCAGGAGAGTGCGCTCTGAAGAAGAGTGGTAAAGAGTGTGGATTCAACTCCCAGCTGTCCCACTCACCACCTTGGACCAGTTGCTGAACTTCACTGTATCTCAGTTTCTTCGTGTTGTTTATTTAATTATTATATGATCTAATGTATTTAAATTATGTAATTTATTAATAGTAATGCTCAGTTTTCTTGTGCTTAAAGTGAGGTAATATTAAAGATAAAACTTAAACTCAAGTAGGACTGTGACAGCAGGGGCTGGCACATGGTAAAGTCTGGGTGAACATGAGTTGCTATTGTCATTGTTATTATCATCAAACTACAGTAGAAGGAGGCCCTAGAAGAAAAAGCTGTTTATTTTTCCTAATTATTGAGCAAAGCTCATTTCACCTTAAAAAAAATGAAGTTCAAGATGGGTGATATATATAAAATATATTCATGTTACATACATTTTGAGAAATAAATTTGATATGTGTAAATTTTCATAGGATTAAAAGAAGTCCTTCATCTAGTTACCTTTTTAAAGGGTATTTTAACTCTTGTGGATTATTCCCAAACTCATTTTTTCCCCCCATTTTATGAGATGTAGAGACTTTGCATTTTAGCCTACACGGACAAAGCATCAAATGTGTTTGCAGAAAAAGTGAGTTGAGCATTTGGAAAGACCTGAACACTTCATATTGGTTGGGCTGACCTGTTCAGCCTTAGATTAGAAATGTGCCAGTGAATGGTTGGTTACTTAGCAACTAATGGAGTTAGCTGGGCTCTTTCCCTCATCTGTGTGTATGCCTAACCGTAGAGAATGGCTCCAGTGTGTATTGCCTGATTCGCAGCAGTAAAATCAAAGTGATGAATAAAATGAAAGATCGAAGAGATTCCACAGCTGGACAAGGCACCTATGCTTATAGTCTTAAACATCTTATTTTATGTTGGATATTGAAAAAGTTATTTAGAAGGGACACTAAACATAAAAGAGGAGCTGGGTACAGTGTCACGAGCCTGTAGTCTCGGCTACTTGTGAGACTGAGGTATGAGGATTGCTTAAGTCCAGGAGTTCAAGGCCCAACCTGGGCAACATAGCAAGATCCTGCCTCTAAAAATATTTTTTTAATAAGAGAAGGATTGAAATGCTGTGTTAAAACTTTAAGAGTGATCATTAACTTACATTAGGTCTTAAGAGACGAGGATAATAGTGAGGTAATTCCACACTATTATCTTCAATATGCTTACTTCCAAAAAGTTTTCTATAGAAAGGGAATAATGGATTTTGTGGATGACATCTCAAATACTGGGACAGAAACGGTGTGTTTTAGTGCCTGTCTGTTCCTGGTCCCTATTTATACCACTTTTACTTAAGTTTAATGTGGCCTTACAGCCCCCAACAGGGCTCCAGGAAGCCATTACCAATATCAGACTGGGCAAACAAGAAACTTCCTTGTCATTTTTTATGGTAAATTGAAACTCGTTAAAAGCTTCTCCTTTCAGAATTCCATAGAAATATTCTGAGTGATATGTGTCAAAAGTAGCTTTGAGGTGGCCACATGAAATTTCTCTTAAATAAAATGTGATAAGAAGGAAATGGACTGGAAAAATCAACCAGAATAATTGGGGAGAGGGGAGTCGTAGAGTGATGGATTTGCCTGAAGGCTCTTACCACTGCCTCCATCCAAGAACCTAGGATGATTTACTCTCTTCAAGACTGTGTCCTTGAAACCGAGTTTTTCTTTTTTAAAAACATTTTTATTTCCCATGCAGTAATCACCCTGACCCCTCCAAATCTGGGGATCAGTCCTCCCTTGCTGGGCTTTGGACTCAGCCTTTCTGCCCACCCTACAAAAGTTCCAGCATTAGCTTCAAGCACTGACATTTTATGACTCAGAGAATTCAGGTAAGGTGCTCCTTCCAATAGGAGACTTAAGAGCTGTTAACCAGAGATTGAACTTATTGACCTTCTTCTGGGACCAAGGGGAGAAAGTTATCAAGATGGGGATTGTGATTCAATATTCTGAAGGTTTTACTAATACTTCTCCAGCAGGGGACAACGTGTGGTGTGCAAAATATTAGGTGTCTCATCACTTCCCATATTTAACTATTCAAGCCAAGCTTCTCAAACATTTACAGGTGTGTGGCTCACTTGGAGCTCTTGGTAAAACTCAGCTCTCCCATCCAGTAAATGTGGCATGGGATCCAAGAGTCTGTGTTTCTAGCAAGTTGCCTGGTTATACTAATGCTGCTGGTCCAAGGACCACACCTTGAGTCATACGGGGCCAGTGATCGCTAAAGTCTTAAAATTTCAAAGTTCCATTTACAGAAGAGAAGCAAGAATTTAGTCCTGATTCTTACACAGAGCAGTACAGCTTTGATAAACTACATAAGAACCTCCACTGGTCTTAAAGAATTCTCCCTGAATTCCTATCACATTTTCTTCAGTAAAAAATTTTCCATTCGACATCCTCAGCTGCTTCACTTTTTTTTTTTTTTTCCTCCAGGCATTCAACCTTTTCTGATATCACTGTTTTCTAGAAAAATTTTCTTTCCTCATCCCTACTTTTCCTGCGTCACACAGACGCCATATCACATCTGCTCAGTCACTCCGTGCAAACCCCAAATTCTGTCAAAATGCAAGAAATCCAGGCTGTGTCTCAATCAGGGTGCCCTCGGTTTTTGAAAAGCAGAATTGTGCCATCGGCTGCTATATGAGAGAGACCAAACTGTCTCTTTACACAGGAAGGATTCTTTCATTCAATAATGGCTTATCAGATGTGTTCAATAAGGAAGAATAAACGCAGCATCCCTCAATGTCTCCAAGAGGCAAATTTGTGACAGATAAAAGAATGGACTTCTTCATATGGTGGGTGGTCAAGAATTGTGAGCCCAGATTCAGATGATACAATTGGAAGGTGAGAGAGGAATAAGGAGATGCCAAGGAAACTGAGAGGTGACAAAGACTGGAGTCACACATGTGGATGCCATTTTCCAGAAGATGGAACAATTGGCAACAGTGCCTTTTGTGGATTATCCAACTTCCTGGTGGGTAGAAGTTTCCAGCCTTCACATTTACCATAACTTTGGCTAAGAAAAAAAAAAAAAACAATCGGCTGGGCACAGTGGCTCATGCCTGTAATCTCAGCACTTTGGGAGGCTGAAGCAGAAGGGTTGCTTGAGTCCAGCCTGAAGTTTGAGTTCAAGACCAGCTTGCACAACATAGCGAGATCACGTCTCTACAAAATAATTGTTAAAATTAGAAAGGTACGGTATCAAGCACCTGTATCCTAGCCACTTGGGAGGCTAAAGCAGGAGGATTGCCTGAGGCCAGGAGGTCGAGGCTGCAGTGAGCTGTGATCATGCCACTGCACTCTAGCCTGGGTAGCAAAGTGAGACCCCAACTCAAAAAACAACAAAAACAAAAAACAGTGTGTGTGTCCTTTATCCATTTTATTATTTTCTCTCCTCAAAGACCCAGGTTGTTGAAAGGCAGCCACATTCAGGAAGAGAAGAATTCTAAAGCAACATAAGATAAACCATAATGATGCTTGTTTTGAAGAGCTCATTATCACCGTGCAGTTAATTTAGGGAGCAACTATGCCAAGAGCAAAGCTGTGAAACGCAGCTAAATCTTTGAATAAACAAGCTACATATTTGAAGATTTTGGAAAAACATTATGTAGCACAATTTTCAACATATAAGGTGAATCTTTATTTTGTTTGGTTAAGGTGAGGGGAAATTGCTATTTTAGAGAGATTAATTTTGCTGCCAAATTAAATTTATGGTAATATGATTTTACTCTTTTCCTTGTGACGTTTTATTCTCTCAGAATATTACTATATAGTTTGAGGAAAAATGAAAACAACTATAAATAAAAAGGGAAACAATATCCACCAGCCAAACATGCCTAATCTTTCAGGCGATTAAGGCCCCAGGTGGATGGGGTTACCTTTACATTTGTGAGAGAAAGGAGGTAATAGTCCAGTTCAACTGTGGTGGGGACCCTTTTCTCCCTTCCGGAAGAGAATAGTTTGTTGTGGTTAACTGGACTGTCTTATTAACTGAGATTTACTATCCATTCTGTGTGTGAGGTATAACCAAGATGCAATAAAGGATAATTACTGCTAACACTCAATTGAGCAAAATGTCATCTTTGTTGATTCAGAAGTTAGTTGAAATCTCTGTAATGCCTCATGGCCATTGTAAACATCACTAATTATGCAATACTGGGCAAACAGAAGACATGAGGCATGATGGGTCTACCGCAGTCATTGCAAGTTGCTCTTTTCAATGACTTCCTTAAACATGTCTGTTTACTTTCATTTAACTCTCTTTAACTCTCCTGAAACATAAGCGTTGAATGGGCCTCCAAGCAATGCAGTTATTTCACCTGTAAGATTGTTTGGATTTCTGATAAGGTGGCAGTTCACCGTACATGTTGCTTGTGTTCAGTGTAACTCTAAAGCTGCAAATTCTTTACCAGGTTAAAAAGAACATATTTCATCAACTTTGAGTGCTTAAAAACATCTGTCATTTGCCGTGTATCTTTGAAGATGTCAAGTTTTCATCAGTCTGTTTTGTAGCATAATGTACCAACCTGAGATGTGGTTGTAACTCGTCTTGTGACTGCAAGACAACTAGAGTGGCCCAAGGAAACTTACCTCATGTACTATGATTTTAGGACTCAATTTGTGTCATTTCTGTGTGAAATAAAGAGGAAATAATGCCCCATAAATCCACATCTCCCTCAGTGGTAGGCACTTCAAGTGGATTGTGTTTTCGCAAACTGGGTTTCAATTAGAAAGATTTGTGGTAGTGGCAGCATGTTATCAGCCAAGAGTGAGTTGTGACTACTGTAAATCTTAGCCTGGCCCAGGCTTTCTCAGATAAAACTGTGTGAACCAAGCATGAATCTGTGCGGTGCTTTCACATTTCTAAGCAGAACCTTTTCCGAAGCTTTGGCAGAATGTTGTGGCTTGATAGAGGACATTGCCATATGTTCTTTCTCTTTTTTCTAAATGTCTAGTTTTGAACTCGCTTGAGTCTCTCCAGGGTTTAGCTCACAGTAGATGCTCTTTCTCTTGAATTATGATTTTATATGTTGGTATCTAAAGCACCTACATGAAGAACATTCTTATATAGAACGAACTCCTTTTGTTTACGACCCTATAGAGCCGCAGGACATCATCTGTGGATGAATTTTGGAGAGCATGTTGGTTGGCTCATTCATTCCCCTATATTGACCACATGCCTGCACTGCTGAAGTGTAAGGGCCACCACCGTGAGTAGGGAAGATACAGTGCCCACCTTCATGGAGGCTTTAGTTTACCTTTTCAAGAAGTTTGATGCTGGCTGGGTGCTGTGGCTCATGCCTGTAATCCCAGCCCTATGGGAAACATCAGCTGCCTAGACTGTCTGAGCTTGTGAAACCTGTCTGGAGACCTGTTAGAGCCCACAAGGAAGGACAAAGCCTCCTTTAGTAGCAAAAGAGACTATGAGAAACAACTTCTTTTTTTGGGGGGGTTGGAGTCTTACTCTGTCACCCAGTCTGAAGTACAGTGGCAAGCTGCTCATGGCCACCACAGCCTCGACCTGCTGGACTCAGGTGATCCTTCCGCCTCAGTCTCCCAAGTAGCTGGAACCATAGGTGTACACCAGCATGTCTGGCTTATTTATTTATTTATTTATTTATTTATTTATTTATTTATTTATTTATTTATTGTAGAGACAACGTCTCGCCAAATTGCCAGGTTGGTCTCGAACCCCTGGGCTCAGGCAATCCTCTTGCCTCTGTTTCCCATAGGGCTGGGATTACAGGCATTTGTACCCATGTGTGGCCTCTTCCTTACTTTGATGGTATTCAATGAAGCCTTTCCTAACTGAGATAGATATCTTGTAAATGTATTAAACCCAAGATATTGACCTTGATTTAAGGGTTCCCTGTTTAATCTTTAAATGGACCAATTCCAGTTTTTAAAATTACGGTAAGCATTACATTGGTAACATTGAATGTCTACCACAATATGAGGTGATTTTAAAATGGAAGTTCTGTGTTTATAGACGTGATGGTGATTATTTTTATGATGGGGTCTTTCTATAAAGTGGGGGTGCAGGAGGATGTGGCAAAAGTGAAGTCCTGCAGCCAGAGACAGGGGTTTACAGTGGGACTGTCATTAGGAAAATATTTGAAAGGAATGGATTCAGGCAGCAGTAGAGTGAAGGGGGATGGTTCTCAGCTCTCATTTCAATTGGAATCAAGGGAGAATAGGACAGTAGGACAGAGTCAGCTTGGATTATAGCAACTGTTTTGACTTATTGAGCATATACTGTGTGCTAGGTAGTATGCTTTACATAAAGCATAATTGTATCTAAACCTTGAGAGAGCCCTGTGGTTGGTATTATCCCACTTTTACAGATAAGGGGTCTGAGGCTCAGAGAAGTTAAATTAGCCAGAGGTTCAAGGCACATTGTCCACATAACCAGTAGGAACCAGGATTTGAATCAGATGTATCTTCTTGCAGAGTCCTGAACATAAAAATAAAACACAGGAGGCCAGCCATGGTGGCTCACATCTGTAATCCCTGCATTTTGGGAGGCCAGAGTGAGAGGATCACTTGAGGCCAGGAGTTCGAGACCAACCTAGGCAACACAGCGAGACTTCAGCTTTCAAAAAAAATCAAATAAATTGGCTGGATATGAGGTGGCATGTGCCTGTAGCCCAGGCATTTGGGAGGCTGAGATGAAAGGATCACTTGAGCCCAGGAGGTCGAGGCTACATTTAGCCATGATCATGCATTTCAGCCTGGGCAACAGAGCAAGATCCTGTCTCTAAAAACAAACAAACAAACAAACAAACAAAATAATAAAAAATAACACAAAGTTTTTGCAACAGGCACTCTCACTGTTGTCCTGCCTGTGGTGCTCTTCACAACATGTCTTTCCCTTAACAAATCTATCTTTCCTCAAAAAAAAAAGGAAGTTTTTGAAAACACAGATAATACATGTTCATTGTAATGATCCAAATAATATTTATGTAAATAGAGTAAAATTCAGAGTCTCTTTTTTCCCTCCACAACCATACCCTGTAATATAACAATTATAGATACATTTATGTGATTGTATTGGTAAAAAACAATTAACAATCTAGCATTCCTCATCAAATGTGAGCAAATATAGATGTACATTATTTAAGGAATTGTGTTTTCTCACCAGCTCTACTAACCCTCCGATTGAAGATCCCTGTTCATTGCCAGTGTTATGCTGATTACTTTTGAAGGACCCTAGGAAAACAGATGTTAAAAACTCTCTTGGCAGCCCATTCTAATTTTTTCACCTTTGCTCTCGGGAAGTTTTTCCATTTCATGAACCCAGATATTCTTCTGCAGTTTGGGCTATTTCAGTCCTGTGCTGCGTATGGGGTTGGTGGGTAGCAGCTGGTCACCAAGCAGGTACAATTACAACTTGGAACGTCTTAGGAAAGAACTTAACCATATGATAAAAGCAGACATTGAAAACCACTGAAATTTCTTTCAGGTTCTTTTCAAAGTAGATACAGAGCAAATACAGAATTACATTGGAAGTTTTTTGTACTATGACCTGTGCTTTTTAATTTTTGGATTTCAGGCCATCTTCTACAAATACATATGGAAAGTCCATTCAATTCTAAAGTCAATTTCCTATTAGCATTTTTCATCTATAGCTACACTTGAGAACAACAACAAAAAAACTTGGAAACTGGTACTCTTTCTAATATATCAATCTTTTAAACCACAAAAGAAACTCCATTCCATTTCATTGTTGTTACAAAATATAAATTTTACTAAGAGCTTGCCATGTGTCAGGCACTGTTCACTTTGTACGTACACTTAATAGACTACAGTGTAAATATAACTTCTATATGCACTGGGAAACCAAGGAATTTGTGTGACTGACTTTATTGTGATATTCGCTTTATTGGGGTGGTCTGGAACTGAGTCCACAACATCTCCAAGGTATGACTGTCTAAGTAAAATCATTCAGTATTTGTCTTTCTGTGTCTGTCTTATTTCACTTGGCATAACGTCTCCAGGTTCATCTATGTTATTGCAAATGGTAGCATTTCCCTCTTTTTAAAGACTGAATAATGTTCCACTGTGCATGCACACGTGTGTGTGAGTGTATCTCACACTTTCTTTATCTGTTCATCCATCAACAGACACTTAGATTGTTTCCATACCTTGGCTGTTGTGACTAATGCTGCATGAACATGGGAGTACAGCTATTTATTTGAGATACTAGCTTCATTTTCTTTGCATATACAGTAAGTCCCCTACATACCAACCTTCAAGTTGCGAACTTTAACAATGCACCCATACCTTCTTTTAATGTATTTCTGTTCACCAGATGACAGTATAGCCTGTTAAATGCACACAGTACTATATAGTCAATTGTGTTAGTTGCGTACCTAGGCTAAATTTGTCGGACTTACAACAGATGGACTTATTAGCACTCTCTTGGAACTGAACTCAAATATATATAGCATAAAGGAAAGATAAAGTTTTAAGGTGATGGATATCCCAAATACCCTGATTTGATTTTTACAAATTATGAATGTATTAAATTATCATATGTACCCTGAAATTATTCACAAATATAATAAATAAAAATAAATTGTCACAAGATGCAAATTAATACATTGGCAAAAGAAAAAAATAATATTTTTATATTATATTATTTATTTATTGTGTATAGAGATGAGGTCTCGGTATGTTGCCTAGGCTGATCTCTAACTCTTGGGCTCAAGCAATCCTCTCGCCTTGCCTCCCAAAGTGCTGGGATTGCAGGTATAAGCCACTACTCCTGGCCACATTTTTTAAAATAAAAATATTTAGCATAAGCTAATTACCACATAAAATAGTGAAGTGTGTTTGTTTTTCTTTAATGACTATGAAGTTAACTTTTTTGAAGTTAGCAAAATACAAAATCTGAGGGAATAGTCCCCACAAGACTTCATTTTTTACATCAATTGCAAGTTTGAAGGATTTTCCCAAACCACCCTCAGGTAGATAATTCCCTAGAAAGATTCACAGAACTAACTGGAAGCTTTATACTCACAGATATGTTTTATTTCACAGAGAGTTTACAGATTGGCACCAGCCACGGGAAAAGACACAGAGCAGAGTCCACAGGAGAAGTAAATATGGATCTTCTCATTGTCTTCCTCCCGTGGAGTAATAGTGTTATCTCTTACTGGACTCAATAGGTAACAGCATGCACAGGGGATCACCAGCCTTGAAAGCTTCTCTATGCCAGAGGTTTTTTTTTTTTTTTGAGTTGGAGTCTCACTCTGTCGCCCAGACTGGAGTGCGGTGGCCGGGAGCGGCCTCGACCTGCTGGTCTCCGGCGATCCTTCTGCCTCAGCCTTCCGAGTAGCCGGAATTACAGGCATGTGCTACCATGCCCAGCTGATTTTTTGATTTATTGTAGAGATGAGGTCTCACCAAGTTGCCCAGGTGAGTCTCGAACCCGCGGGCTCAGGCAATCCACTCACCTCAGCCTCCCAAAGGCACGGGGTTACAGGCTGAGCCACCGAGCCCGGCTTA
>CAUYQG010088714.1:0-16604 GCA_963574415.1 Tarsius wallacei | reverse complement strand
GAGATACCACCTAACTCCAGTCAGAATGGCAATTATCAATAACTCAAAAAATAACAGTTGCTGGAGAGGGTGTGGTGAAAAGGGAACACTTCTACACTGTTGGTGGGAGTGTAAACTAGTGCAACCTCTTTGGAAAGCAGTATGGCGCTTCCTAAAAGCTCTAAACACCAACCTCCCATATGACCCTGCAATCCCCCTACTGGGAATATACCCTGAAGAACACAAATCACTCTATAAAAAAGATACCTGCTCTCGTATGTTTATTGCAGCTTTGTTCACAATAGCAAGAACCTGGAGGCAACCATGCTGTCCATCAAAAGAGGACTGGATTAAAAAAATGTGGTACATAGACACAATGGAATACTATGCAGCCATAAGAAAGAACGAAATCATGAATTTCGCAGCAATCTGGATGGAACTAAAGTCCATAATACTGAGTGACCTCTCACAGAAACAAACAACTAAGTACCACATGTTCTCACTCATATAGTAGACCTTGATCATCCAACGTACTACCACAAGAAAATGACTGAGGGTGGTGGGAAAATCTGGGGGGGGGAGCGGGCGATGGGATTAATGGTGATAAGTATCTGTCTGGGGATGGGGAGACACCTCTTATCATCAAGGGTGCCTGAACGAAGCATTTTTGTATGCCTAACCCCTAACTGTACCCCATAATACCATAATTTAAAAAAATTAAAAAAAATCATATGCTTAAGTATATCATAAATGTGGTAATTTAATACTCAATACAATTTTAGTTTTCAAAAAATTGTGTTATAAATGTTGCCATTATAAATAATTCTTCTACAAAGTTAAACAATGTTTCCCAATTAGTAGAACTGTGAAAAGGATTTCCAGTGTAATTTGAAACTAGTTTTTATTTATTTCTGAACCTCTGCTAACACTGCATAAAGAATATGAAGGAAGATATTTTAAAATAAATTTAAAAATAAGAGCAAAACAATGACATCAGATGAAGGAAGGCTACAATTTAAAATCTAGAAAGTAGAGAAAGTGTTGTTTGTTTTATTCAGTATACTGCAACCTTAATAAATTTTGTTACTAACCACTTTCTCTAAAGTACTTTAAAAATCTATATTTTATCATTTAAAAACATATTGTAATAGCTTCTAGTCTCAAGTTTATATTAATAAAACATATGTGTTGTAAAGCATTTTCTTTCTCTGTATCTATGCATGTGCATAAATATAAACAGATCTCACTCCTGCTCACTATGTTGTACATATACACAAACTCACACACATTGAGAGAACAAAAGCACAATTATTTATGTATAATCAAAAGAGTGACTATACTTCCTTGGAAGATTGAGTTGCTAGTATTTCCAAGGTGAGATTTATAGAATTGGAATGATTAAATGCATAGAATAAGTTTCCTGGAAAAATTTAATTAATATCAAAATTCACCAAAAAAAAATTACTTCTCTCAAGATTTTACATGTCAAATTGTGCATGTTGCCAGTGTTTTATAAAGTAATAAAAGTTAAGTAAATGAAAATAAAATATTTATTTAAACATTATTTTTTGGAAACTTTTATATGCTAATAGACACTGTAGTTCTTATTTTTCTATCTAAACATCACTTAATCTTGAGCATACCTGATATTAAATTTTAAAACATACATTACCTTTAAAAATAAACAAGTCTAAAGTATATCAACATCACATTAAAACATTTTGGTTTCCATAGATTATTTGATAGCTCTTCTTTTCAAAAGCAGCTCACAAGTTCTTGTTTGTTTTTCTTTTAGAAAATGAAGTTTAATATTACTCAGTTTATGATTAACAAAATAAATAAAGCTTGATTTTTTTGTATTTCCAGTTCTTTTTAATAGCCATATGATTAATTATTCTTAAGGAAAACCCAAAGGAAATAAACATGTTTACCTTTATTTCTGAAGTCTTGTTAATATTGCATAAGGAATATTAAAGATATTTTAATATAATATTAAAAATAAGAGCAATACAATGACATCAGATGCGAGATGGCTGTAACTTATAATGGCTGTAATTTATAATCTAGAAAGTAAAAGAACAAGTGGTGATTGACTTAGATGATTAGAGGAGCTCAATTTTAAGCCAGGGATTGGGAAGTTAAAAAGAAGCTTGCTGATTATGCAATAATATCAGGAAGAGTTTCAAGAATTAGAGGCCAATATATCTTTGAAGGCTATAGAAAACAAAATGATTGATTGAAAGTGTTTTTAAGGAGTAGTTAGAGGAACTAATCTCCTCCACCAATCAGCAGAGATAGGTATCTAATTTCTGTTCAGTCACTGAGGAAATGGTGCCTCTGTAGGAGGTTAATTCAGATGGGCTCTGAAATGAGAAACCTCCTGAAGCTAGAAATAAGCTGCCTTCGTGGAAATGGGATACAGTCTACAAATCTAGTGAGGAAATCTCCAAATCCCTTTCCATTGCCTTGACTTCTGAATACTACAAAAGAGGTCAGGTTTACACTCAAGATTAAGTTACTTTTTTGATAGAAAACTAATAGCGACAAAAGAAAATTACCACATATATTGGCATTTGTAGGTTTTTCAAAATATGGTCACATTCTTTCCTGATAATAACAAGCAAAGTTCATTAGTTGGTAAGACAAGCTTATTATGAACACAGAACTTGAAATCAGCACATTAGAGACTCTAAAATATGAGTAGATACCCCAAGATCACTAGAAATTTGGGGTATTTTTCTAGTGTGACAGACACAAAAAATAACAAATTATAAGGCAAAACATAAAGAATGAATTTATTGTTAGAAGAGAAAATGTAGGGAACAATAATTTATCTCGGAGAAATAAGGAATACACTGCCTTTATGAAAAATGAGCAAGTAGCTACAAATTGGTTCATAAATAAGCTGATGGAAAATTAGTCAATAAAGTAACCATAAAAGTGTTAGATTTAACACATGGAGGTTGCATAAAGCAAATAGAATCATATAAAAAGAAAAAAAAAGTGAACTGAGGTAGAAGGCAATAGCAAAAGAGAGAGAGAGAGAGAGAGACAACAAATATAGACAGGTATATTAAATTTCTAAGTAAAAATGGAGTTAAGCAGTAATCTTGGCACATCATGAAGAGATATGACTTACTAAAAAGAATATCAAGTATATATACGTGTAATATACATACATATATACTTATATATGTCATACACACATGACTTAAAAAACAGTATTTGACTTGATTCTTGAAACATACAAAATCATAAAATTAGAACAGAACTTTTTCTTTATGACAGACTGAGAGTTGAAGAAAATAGAGAGAAAGAAAAAGAAAGAAAGAGAAAGAAAGAACATAGCCAGTGTTACACAGATAAGCTGTGCTGTGGAAATGTAATTTGATTCTAAGCTTTCAGATACAACAGTTTTTACATATGATAAAAAATGCATTGACATTTCTACCATTGAAATATTGTGTTTTCAGTTGTTCCTTTTGAATCTGCTATCTTTAATGCTATGTATGAAATTCAGTAGTAATGCTGGCTAATTTGTAAGTTAAGTCTTTATAAACTGGCAACTTCTACTTCCTGTATCTGAAATAGTTACTTTTATAACACAGTCACTATACCGTAGGAAGCACACACACTTGGAGAAGACCAGTACAGGTAAGTATTCCATCCAAGAATCTCAGTCAAGGTGTAAGACCATTGCTTGCATCAATTGCCTGACATGCAAGCAAGGAAGCATTCTAGATCTCTCCAGTCTGCCACTCTTTGACAGCAACCAGAAGAAGAAAAACAAGAGGGAAAAACATCTGAGTGCTGAAAATGTCCAGAAACATGACAGATTATTATAAAATCCTTGTTGCTGTTTTAAGTACTCAGTGTTGATAAAATGTATTATTAAGCGATAGATTTTGTTTTTGGAAAGTGTGGAAAATGGGACGCTCTAATAACAAAATTCTAATAATAAAGCATTGACATAGGCATTGGGCCGAGAAAAGAAATTGAAAAGGGAATGCCCTTAATGTATACAGCTTCAAGTAGGTTGTAAGTGGGCACTGAAAAGAACGTCAGAAAAGTATCATTGGAAACTGAAGGAAAAGTAGGACCCTGTTAAATGGTAGTAATGTATAGATATAAAATGGACCTAATAAATTTGATAATCCGTCAAAGGAAAGTTTCATGCATACTAAAAAAAGAAAAGAAAAAAGAAGGATCATCTGTTTTCTCTCTGAATATAGACAAATAAGCAAACAGAAAACAAACACAGAGAAGAGAAAGATGAGTAACATTTTTTAAATGCTACATATAAAGTAGACAGTGTGCTTTTGGTACAACTGAACACACTCCGACTGGACCCAACCCTTCCACAAATAGTAGTGAAAAGAAATGAATGAAAAACAACAACAAAAGAACACTCATCTGAAGTTACTGTAGAGTGACAAACACAGGTGTATACTACATGGACTCGATATTTTAAAGAAGAGACTGGTTCAGCTTGTGGCAATAACCACAAACATTTAAATATCCTTTGTAGGGCACAGAAAACATGCCTTGGAGTCCACATTAATACAAACTGACTTTGGCAATCTTCCAGAATAGAAATGGAAATACAAGCATTGTATATATATGGCATATATATGTTGATCTGTTTTAGATTGTTGTCCAGATTGAATTGTTAATTCTATGACAATCAGTATTTGTGTTATGAGGTAATATTTTATTAAAACTCTTGTAATCTACAGTCAACTTAAGTTCTATATTAGCTTTCTTACAGTCCATACTAGATTATTAAGTGTGGATTCTGTGAATATAAACACATTTGCATCATATATTTTTAAGTGATTCCAAAATTTCTTGATGGCCCCAGGGACTCTATATTGTTTTAAATGAATGTCTGTTGTAGACTTGGAAATTCTTTTTTGAGTTGGCGTCTCACTCCGTCTCCCAGACTGGAGTGCAGTGGCCACTCCCGGCCACCGCAGCCTCGACCTGCTGGGCTCCGGCGATCTTTCCACCTCAGCCTTCCAAGTAGCTGGAACTACAGGAGTGCGCTACCATGCCCAGCTAATTTTTTTGATTTATTGTAGAGATGAGGTTTCACCTGCCCAGGCGGGTCTTGAACCCGCAGGCTCAGGCAATCCACTCACCTCAGCCTCCCAAGGCGCGGGATTACAGGCTGAGCCACCGAGCCCGGCTGACTTGGAAATTCTTAAACTTCCTATCTACCTTGCCAAATTAAAACAGGACCAAAGGGCTTCCTATTTTAGCTCAGAAAAATGAAGACTGAAAGTCATCACACTCATCTTTATGACAAGAAACAGCTGATCAGACTGAAAAGCAATGCCTCTTACTGTATTCACTGAAGAACTAAGATCACAAGACAAACTGCTACACTGGGGGAAAAAACACATATTTAGTAAGTGACTGATATGCAAAATATATGAACTCTTAAAATTCAATAACACAGAAATGAACGTCCCAATTACAAAATGGGCAAGATTCAAAAATATGCAGATGGCACAAAAGCTTATGAAAAATATTCAAATCATGCCATAAATAAATTGAAAATTATAGCAACAATAGGATAGCACTACAGACTTATAAAAATGGCTAACATTTAAAACCTTGAAAACACCAAATGCTGGTAAGGATGTGGAGCAAAAGAAACTCTCCTTCGTTACTCAATGCAAAATGGAATAACAACTTTGAAAGTGTAACAGTTTTTCACAAAGATGAACATTGTGTCATCATATGATCCAGTAACCATGCTCTCAGAAATCATGCTTCAAATAATTTAAAAATTTGTGCCTACAGAAAAGTCTGCCCATAAATTTTTATGGCAATTTTATTAGTAATTCCCCAAACAGAAAAAAAATCAAGATTCCTCAATCATGAATAGATAAATATTGCAACATATGATGGAATATTATGTAGCAATAAAAAGAAAAGAAACAAAGTTTTTTAAGTCCTGAACAGACATGAAGAAACTTTTAAATGCATAATGTTAAGTGCAGAAAGCCAGTTTGAAACAGCTACGAAAGGTATTATTCCAATATACGACATTCTGGAGGAGTCAAATGTATAGAGAGAATTTAAAAGATAGTTTTTTCCAGAAGTTTAGAGAGAGGAATGGGGATAGGCATAAATCAGTGAAGCATAGAGAGTTTTTAAAGTCATGAAATTATTCTACATAATATTATAGTTCTAAATATATGTTCTTATACATGTGATAAAACCTATAGAACTTTGCAGCACAGGAGTGAACTGTAATATATTCAAATTAAAAGAAAAATGTTTTATGTGGTAGTGAATCCCAGGAAGAAAAGATGATTGTGATAACAATATATTTATATTGATAATGTATGAAACAATCTTACTGAAAGAGAGAAGAAAGAATACGTGCTGACCTAGTAATTTGAAAATGAGTGGAGTCAGTAAGACTAAAGAGAAAAGGATACAAATAGTAACACTGTATTCTTGTTGATAGAGTTGTGTCCCACAGGGCTACAGATGAACAATTATGACGCTACTATACCTGTATACTGGAAATGAACAATTAAGTGAATAATAGACTGGGAGTAAGTCTGTTTTCTCACATTACTTACACAACAAGCAATGAGAGAAGCTTTGAGTAATATATAGTTAATGAATTAGAACTGGAGACTTCAGTAAAGACACATGTGTACCTTAATAAAAATACATATGGCTGCATACAGATATGTCTATTTACATGAGTTAGTGTAGACTCATTTAACTCATCTATTTGCTCCTTAAGCTTTGTGTGTCTGAAAGAAAAGACATCTCTGTAGAAATGAGCACTCACAGCATGAATACCTTATTTTAAAAAATATCATTCTCCAATGAAGAGGACTGTGACTTATAAAAAAAATGGTAGGTTCTGGGACTGAGGCATGAAATATACAAGATGAACCTGGAACACTTTGCAGTGCAAAAAAAGGTAACAAAGTAGTGCTAAAACACAAACAAACAGACATACATATACATATTGATGCAAGCAAAGGTGCGTAGGAATCAACTAGATCTCCAAGTGGCTAAACCTAGAATAATTTGAATGGCAACAACAGAAAAATGTTAGATTACAACCCAAAATATAAAAGAAATATCTTAGAATTCATACTTAAAAAAAAAATGAGAAAGAAAAGCCAAATTTCCCAAGCAGAATAATTTCAAATAGTTTATTTAAGTGATTTGCCCTTCAAAAAAAGGAGAATGCAACTTCTCACTCCTTAAGTGTAAGCTGAGCATAATGACTTCTTTCCCGAGAATATAGTATGGAAAGAGAGTAGAATGAATAATTTTAGAGTAAAAAAAACCTAGCAAACACTACATCAGCTAGGTGAACAAAGTTAACATCAATAGTCATTATTCATGTAGATGTATGTACCCTTGCTTGATATGATGTGTGATATGATGGGATGAAAGCACCCCCTTAATTCTATGTTCTTCCTCTCACAAACCCTAACACAAGTCAAATAGTCAAATCATACACACAAAAGTAATGATATATATATATATATTATATATGAAAATTAGTATGTCAAAACATTATCTATACTCCCATGTTCATTGCAGCACTGTTCACAATGGGCAAGATATGAAATCAACCTAAGTGTTCACTAATGAATGAATCAACCTAAGTGTTCGCCAATGAATGAATGCATAAAGTACTATATTATGTATGTGTATTCACATACATAACATAATACTGTTCATCTCTCCTCTCCTCAAAAAATAAAAAAGAAAAATGAAATCTTGTACCCTGTTTCAACATAAATGAGTCTGGAGAACAGCATGTCAAGTGAAATAAGCCAAATGCCAAGAGACAAATACTGCATGTTCTCAGTCACATGTGGCAGCTAAAAAAAGTTGATCTTGTAGAAGTAGTGTGGAATGATAGATACCAGAGGCTGGTAAGGGGCTGGTAAGGGCAGAGGGGAGATGGCAGGAGGGAGAAGCTAGTTAATGACTTCTAAGTTATTATGAGATAAGATGAGTAAGTTTTAGGATTCTATAGCACAGTAGGGTGACTATAATTAATAGTAATGTATTGCATACTATATTTTAAAATAGCTAGGAGAAAATATATAAATGCAAAATATTCCTGACACAAAGAAATAATACATATCTGAGGTATTGACTATACCAGCGGTAATGATTTGATCATTACACATTGCATACATGTATCAAAAATATTACACGTAGCCCATAAATATGTACAATTATCATCAATTACAGTATTTTTTAAAAAATGTAAGGTTGCACCCTGGATGGGATCCTGTGAAAAAATCAATCAATAAAAGGCATTTGGTAAAAACTGACAAAATCTGAATGAAGAATACACTTAGTCAATAATAATGTCCTAATATTGGCTAATTAATTGTAAAAAAAAAAAAAAAAGTACCCAAATATTAAGGATAGAGGAGACAGGAGATGAATATTCTTCTGTCTCTTTACTTTATCCATAAATGTAAAACTGAATTGAGTCCCCACTTCGATACAGGATCACTGATCAAAGTATCCTTTGATATCTTGGACTGCTTCTGAACAGGTACAATGACCTACGAAGAAGGACGGAGACCCGGTTTACTTCTGGATAAAGATAATACCTAGGAATGCATGACATGTTAAGGGTTTACAGTTGAGACATGCAACCCATCGGCGGTGGTGGTTGGAGACAGGGAGAGTTGCCCTTGCAGGCCACCTGCAGGGCATTGTGAGCGTGCTGTACCTTGGCGGGGTGCTGCGGGGCATCTCCTGCTTTGCAGGCCATCTTGAGTCATTGCAGGCCCGTGGAGGGGCATCGCGGGGCTTGTAGGCAAGTTGCAAGATTTTTCAGGAGCTTTGTGGGCCTCGCGTGGCCTTGCGGAACCCTTCGGGCCTTGCGGGCCTTTTCGGGACGTGGGGACGTCGCGGGGGTTCGCTCTGGAAGAGCAGCGGCCTAGGATGGCCCAAGGCCTGGGAGCGCGGAAGAGTCGGTGGTGCGACCCGAGGTGGGAAGGCTTGGAGGCGGCACGTTGGAGCCAGCCCCGAGTCCCAGGAGGTCTTCGCGGACAGAAATGAGCCGAGGCGGCAACGTCTGCACAGCGCTCCCGCCTGCTCCCTCAAAACCATCCCCGAGGGTGCTCGCCCCGCCTGGCACCACCGCAGCCATCCGCGACGTGGCCCGGCTAATCGAGGGTGCGGTCTGCTTCGACTAGGTGCAGCCGCCATCCTCCAATGTCGCAGGGGCCATCGGGTGTGCAGCAACTGTCACCCAAGGCTCCCCTGCTGTCCAGCTTGCAGGAGCCCGCTGGGATCCGCTGGCGATCTTGTGATGGAGAAAGTGGCCCGCTCGGTCCTTTCGGCGTGCCAGTACGCCTCCTCTGGCTGTGAAACCGCTCTGCCTCACCCAGCACAGGCGGGCCACGAGGAGCTTTGTGAGTTTCGGCCCTACGCCTGCCCCTGCCCCGGCGCGTCCTGCCCATGGCGGGGCCCTCTGGACGCGATCACACCCCACCTGCTGTGCCAGCACACCTCCCTCACCACGCTGCAGGGGGAGGACATCGTCTTCCTGGCCACTGACATTCACCTTCCGGGCCCCGTGGACTGGGTCATGATGCAGTCCTGCTTCGGCTGTCACTTCATGCTAGTGTTGGAGAAACGGGGGGAACGCGAAGGTCGCCAGCAATTCTTCGCCGTCCTGCAGCTGATAGGGACGCGAGAGCAGGCGAACACCTTCGCTTACCGGCTGGAGCTCAACGGCCGCAGGCGGCGGCTGATTTGGGAGGCCACTCCTCAACCCATCCGCGAGGGAACGGCGGCAGCCTTTGGGAACAGCGACTGCCTCGTCTTTGACGCCAGCGTGGCAAAGCTTTTTGAAGAAAATGGCAACTTGGGCATCAATGTCACGATTTCCACTTGTTGATGCGGCGGTCGAACTGTTTGAAACGGTTGCATTAAATTTCAGGCACCCAACTGTGGGTCAACCCAGAAACTCTTTTGGTGGGTGGAAGCTGGAAAGATAGAGGTACATAAAAACAAAGGCTGTTAAACACAGGAAACAGTTGCATGTAGTAATGCTAATGTATTTAAAAATAAGTCAACAGTAAACCACTGGGGGGAGTGTATATATATATATTCACCAAGAGGAGCATCTTTTGTATTAATAAAGGAAGCATTGTGAAATAATTCTGAGTTTTTTGTTTCTTGTAGATTGTATTGTTGAAAAATCCTTTTTGGTGTGTGTGTGTGTGTGTGTGTGTGTGTGTATGCTTGTTCGTTTGTTGTACCTTTAACTGACAATTTATCTTGAGTGGTCGTGGACCACTGATTTTCCTCTTTGGAAGTCAATATACAGAGCTGCTGCTGTTGCTGTGTGTGTGTGTTCACTAATTTTTATTAATTTTAGTTTTTCATTAAATACATTTGACTTTTCCATAAAAACTTTTTTTTTCATTTCCTTTACAGAAAGGAAAATTGGCAAATATGAGAAAGGATGGGCAAATATGTGCATATAATTGGCTGAATGTCTGCATTGGTATCTTATCTGAGAACTATCATTTGAATAAAGGTGATGACATTGGAGATGCTGACCCTAGTAAAGGGAAGATTTGTGTTTGCTCTAATATGCAACTTCAAACATTTGAAAGAGATTTTGTGAAGTTAAGTTGCTGAACACAATGGCTGCCAATTGTTGACGCATCTTCCATCCCCAACTATGCAAACCAGAAGAATGAAAAATAAATCTACATTAAAAACTACATTTTCACCATGACTTGATAACTGAATTTTCAAACATTTCAATATAGCTGTGAGTAAAAAGAGAAAATCACCAAACCCAGTGCATAATCCCTTAACTTCCCATATCACTTTGGCTTTCCAAGGTATTTTATAGTGAGCAAAGTGCATTTTTTTTTAAATGAGAAAGATAGAAGAATACTAGCAAATGATGCTACCATTGACTTTAAAACATACCCTATGTTTGAAAATACTCAAAATATCTTGACAAAATAATGGGATACTGTAAATGGAACTTTAAAGTATGCAAAATTTATATGGACAGACATGATTTAAAAGGGCAGTCTGAAATTCATACCACTGTAGAGGATAAGAGGCAGAAAGAAAAAGATAAAAAAGAAATTTGAATTCTTGCAAGATAAAGGAGATCCACAGATATGAGAATTCTCACTCTTTTTCCTCACCATCGACAGACAAACAAAAAGAAATAAACAAGTCTATAATACTTGGACTTTGTTTAACTAATAGAAGAGGGTATCATAAACCAGGGGTCTTTAAAACACACACACACACACACACACGATAAAAACGACCCACAAGAAGGTCTAGTATGGAAAAAAAATCGAGAAATTAAATAGCACACATATTAATAGAGACAAATCCATCCTCTCCAAAGCAACTATGGAAGCAGAAGACAACTGGAACCAGGTACTCCAAACATAATTTATTATCTTGCATAAGCTTTTGAGATATAAATAACCACTTTTATTTAAAAATACAATATCTAAGAACAGAATAAAAAAAGTTAAAAAGGAGATATTATTGACTAAATATAGAAGAAAAATAAAACAAAACTTTAAAGATATATAAAAAAGAATAAACTTCCAGAAAAAAGTGAAAACTGGCTCAAATAAAAAATTAATGAAAAACACCAAAGAAAACAAGCTAAAAAGAAAAAAGATAGAAAATGACAAAAACAAATATAGAAGGGGTTAGAGAGAAAGCAATGGAAATAGATGAAAAGAATAAATATTCATAATATTGGAATTCTTAAACTAAACAAAATAAAACAATGAAACAGCACATTTATATAACTCTATAATATTTTCTAAAATATAAAAATACCTAAACTTGCACGTTGAAAGTGCTCACTGAACACATGAGAACATTAACCCAGAATAATGAACATTGAATTTAAAAGTAAAGATAGAATACTCAACGCCTTCAAGCAAAAACATCAAATAACATATAGTTTAAAAATTATTTCAATAATTATCCTTCTCTTATCATTTCTTGGTTTGTGATTTTATCAACTCTTTACATTAAAATAATGGTTTGCTAAATGTTATTAATTTTCAAATTCTAGGATTTTTATTTATTAAGTAGGTCCTTTTTTTCCAGCTAAATGATTTCTTCTTCTATCTTTATGTGCTTTCATGTGCGTGTCTGTATGTGTGTGTGTGTCTGTGTGTGTCGCATCTTGTTATTCTTTTTTCTCATTTATTGAGATAGAAATTGATTTTTATCTTCATCTTGCATAATGGCATTTGGGCAGTTTATTTCTGATTGCTACTATTAATGTATAGATTGTTATTTGAAGTAAATTCATGGTTGTGATGAGGTTTTTTTATTTTATAATTTTAGTTTCAAGTTTTCATTTGACACAAGAGTTGTTTAATGAAAAAAATTATAATTTCCAGGTGGAAAGGTTTATTGGATAGCAAATCATGGGTTGACTCCACATTTGGCTTATATACTCTCTACAAGTAACTGCAACATCAACTGTGTTTTGTTCAGCTTTAATCAGCTTTTGTTATAAAGGAAATCTGTTGGTGTGACGGGAAGACAGGGTAAGGAGCATTATATGATTAATCTTGCAATTAAATCTCAGAGCTTTAGCAGGTCTATGTCACAAGGCCGTAACCTTCGCCATTGACTCTCCCATGCTATAATTTTTTTGTCTGTTGTCCTCACTCCTTTCCTTGACTGTAGTGTTCCCAATCTGTATCCTAGAAGTCTTATCAACTATGCTGTTTAATTCCTCCACTTAGTGAGACAGAGAGACTTGGAGGGGCTGGAGTGGAAAGACTGCCTCTCTCCCACTAGGATAAGGCTTTAGGAAAGTCTGTTTCCTGGATATTTGGCGATTGGTTGTTTGGTACTGGTCCATACTCAGCTTTCAGCAATTCATCAAAATTACTATGTAAATGATTTACCAGTTTATGGCTCCAGGCTGCTGTCTGAAGCAGGACTCTGCTGAACAAGCAAGCCTGCTTTTTCAAAACTTGGAAATAGATGTGCTGCAACCTCAATAATCTGATGGGTACAAGAAAAGTCATTGGTTTCCAACTTGCCCAGCTTTTTCTTACAGTTGTTGGGAGGCTGAGAGTGATGTTTCAAAGCTATTTACATGTCAGAACTGAGCTCACTCTTCCCATTGTTCAGAAGGTCTAAGCTCTCTGTCCTCTCTGTCCTTTTTTTCTTTTCTAACTTTCCATTTTCTCACCTTAATCCTTTGAACCTGCTGTTCTGTCTGCTATCTCAGGGACTTTAAAAGCACATTATTTTTCTACATTTAGTACTTTTTTAAGCTTAGACTTTATAATATTTAAAGTACATTTTGAGTTTTGGGAATTTTTATATGTATTTTCTGTTAAAAAGTTATTACTTATGCTTTCTTAAGGAGCCAATCATTACAATTATAATAAACAACTGCAGTCTACAAAATCTGAAATATGCAGCCAAAAAATTTGAAGAGTGCTTTAAAAACCTCAAATCTGTATAACTTTGTAGAAAGTTTCAGACAACAAATTTGGATATGTGCACATATTTGGTTAAAATCACACTGAAACTTGTAGTATTAAGAGAGGTTCAGGCCTTTTACAGATAAACTTTTATTCTTTCTCTTTTATTCTATCCATCATTTCATTACTTAAAAACTAGACCTGAAAAGTTTTAGCTCATTGAGCATATGTATACATCTGTGTCTGTGTCATGCTTTGTATGAAAAATGAGTATGTTAGAAAAAAGTATTGTTTTATAAATAGACATACTAGAACTATATACATTTTGGTATTTTGAAGAATCTAATTGTTGAAATTTAATTGTTATTTTATGTGATGAAATTTCAAATGAAATGCAGTAGCTTATTGAGAGTGCTACTTCAGATAAAATTTATATTGAGAGGGAACATTTTAACAAGTATACAGATAAATCAACATTTTTACCTGTTAAGTCTTTGTATTCCATGTACTTTCTGTCCTAAGTCCAATGTAATCAAGACAATTTTCTTAAAATATTCACTAGATAAAAGTAAAACTTAAATTCTTTTACTTGTGCCATGTGAATAAATTACTTTTGTGTTTTAGTCCATCTTATCATGTTAGAAAACCTAACCAGGCTAATTGCTATTTGTTAATGAAATTTCAAAGAATTTGTCTTAATTTGTTCACAATGTGGCTAAATTAAAGTAATTGTGTATTGAATTATTTTATGTCAGGATCTATTTTCTGAGAAATTTAAGAAAAACAGGACAGAAATGGCATAAGTTCAACTCTGTCATTTCTGACACTCTTCATTCTTTGGTGATGAGTCACAAATCAGGTTTGAGATTAAAAATTTGTTGTTGTTTCTGCTATAGTTACTTATTTAAAAATGGACTCATGTATATTTCATTGACATTATTTACTTTGTATTAAAAAATGGGTAAGATATTTGAAAAAACACTTCAAACTGACCTCCAAACACAGTAGAGGATGCTGATCCTCACTTATAACAAGATAAATGCAAATTAAAACCACAATATGTTAACCATCAAATAAAAATCCAAAAGTTTGGCAAAATACTCCAGGGTCACTGCTAGGTGATGTTATGTATTTAATAACTCATTATTTTGATAATATGTTAATGAAAATATATATTTTGCTATTTTTTATTTGCCTTATTTTTAACCATCTTTATTGAAGCATAATTGAAACTAAGCTGCACATATGTAAAGTATAGAATTAGGTAATTTCACAATCAAGGGAAATAAATATTCATAACCCTCAACAGATTCTTAGACTCCTTGGTAATCCCTCCTGACTCTACTCTTCATAATCTGCTGTTTCCTGGCAAACACTTATCACCTTTCTATGATTATGGATTATTTTACTTTGATGTCTGTGTTAACATAGTTATGACTGTTTATGTCCACTTTTTTTTTTTTTAGTTTTTGATGGTGTAGTTGACTTAGAGCAAGATGTTACATCTGAATGAGTTATCGAAAAAAAAAGACACAATGAATGTAATTGATGGTTTTACAAGATATTTGGTAAAAGGAAATAGAGAGAAAAACAGAGAAATAAAACAACAAATGAACATATAGGAGGTTATTACTTTGATTGCTTATAGTGATTGAGAGTAGTAGTTGTCAAAGTCTGGTTCCTGGACAGGTAGGACAAACATTATCTGGAATTTATTATCAATACAAATTTTTGAGACTCACACCAAACCTACTGAATTAAACCTGCTTTCTTTTGAACTGATCTAGTTTAGAATTATCTACCAATATCAGTTCCATTAAGAGTACTTTTAAAGGGCTAGATCTTACGTATTTAATCTTGCTTTTCTAATTTAAGTTAGATTTTAACCCAGTAATTAATCATTACATAAATATTTCAACCATCAAATAAATAATGATGTAATTAGAATCTCAACATTTTGCAACCATAATTAAACCACATGATATAAGCAATGATTATCAACATTAGCAATAGATTGCTAAAGCCACAAAAAGTGAGATTATTTAAAGATTTTGAGCCTCTTGATAGAAAAAAGCAACCCCATCTAGAAAGTAGTCAACAAAATCTAGAATAAGGTATATTACTTATTACTGTATGAGAAATTACTTCAAAACTTAGTGGCTTAAAATGACAATAATCAATTATTAGGTTTCATGAATTTAAGAGTTGTGATATCAAACAGGGCATTGTGTTTGTGCTCCAAAACATCTGGGACCTCTGCAGAAAGATTTGCGGATTGGGGTAGAAATTATCTGAAAGTTTATTTATTCATATGTCTGTAGTTGATATTGGCAGTCAGCTGAGGAACTAGGTGGGCTGTCAACCAGTATACCTATGTGCTGGCATTCTGTCGTGTCTTGTGCCTCCACAAAACCTGGTGATGGTGGCTGGATTCCAACATAAACAACCAGAGAAAAAAATGAGAGACTCAGATCAAAACTTCATCTCTTTTGAACTAGCCATGGAAGTTGCACATTATTTCTACCACATGGCATTGCTCAGAATAGTCACAAATCTTTGCCCAGATGTAATAGGAGAAACTTAAACCACACCTCACAGAGGGACTGCCAAACACCATAAAATGGATGTGCGACACGGCATAAACATGTGTGGCCATTTTGGGAAAATTTAATTTACCAATGTGACAAAATGCTGATATAAACATGGGAGTTCTCAATTCTTTTCACAAATAAGTTTGAAGAAAACATAAGAGATGAAGAAGAAATACCCAAATCAAGGGTGACTTAAGAAATACATTAAGTAATTATAATGAATGGAGCTTTTTTAGATCTTGATTAAAACAAGCTGTACAAAGAATTGGAGGAAATTAGGGAAATCTGAAGAAAGAAAGAATAGTTGATTGTATTAAAAATTTTTATTTTTGTTTAGTAATAACTTCATGATCCCGGGTTTTTCTTTAATTTTTTTTTTTTTTTTTCTTTTGGTGGGAGTCTCACTCTGTCGCCCAGGCTGGAGTGCAGTGGCCGCTCCCGGCCACCGCAGCCTCGACCTGCTGGGCTCCGGCGATCCTTCCGCCTCAGCCTTCTGAGTAGCCGGAACTACAGGCGCACGCTACCACGCCTGGCTAATTTTTTTGATTTATTGTGGAGA
>CAUYQG010088710.1:0-17400 GCA_963574415.1 Tarsius wallacei | reverse complement strand
GGCTCAGCCTGTAATCCGGTGCCTTGGGAGGCTGAGGTGAGTGGATTGCCTGAGCCCGCGGGTTCGAGACCCGCCTGGGCAGGCGAAACCTCATCTCTACAATAAATAAAAAAAAAAAAAATTAGCCGGGCGTGGTAGCGTGCGCCTGTAGTTCCGGCTACTCGGAAGGCTGAGGCGGAAGGATCGCCGGAGCCCAGCAGATCAAGGCTGCGGTGGCCAGAAGCGGCCACTGCACTCCAGTCTGGGCGACGGAGTGAGACTGCAACTCAAAAAATAAAAAATAAAAAAAGATTCGGTAGTGACTGACAAAATAAAATTTTCACCAACAGTAAAGATCCCAAGGGTTTGGAAAGGAAAGGAGAGAAGTGTAGGAAATGCAGTGGTGGAATGATCAGTGATTAGTATCAGGGAGGTACATATAGAATGACCAACCATCCTGGTTTGCCATGACTGGGAGGTCAACCAAGATGCAGTATTTTAGTGTTATAACTAAGAAAGTTTCAGGTACACCTGAATAGTTGGTAGTCTTACTACCAGGGAATCAACTTCCAGCTAATGTCTTTCCCACCTGGTGCAGACCAAAAGTAGATTGAATTCAGTGTGATCTCCATAAATTGCCCAATCTCTGTCCATAAATCGTCATCTCTGTTCTGAGACTTTGGTCATCATCTCTGTGACTCACCATATACACAATCTCCCTAATTTGATATCTCAAAGACACTAAAGACCTTTTTAAATCTATCCCCTAAGAATAGAGGAAGGTGAAACACTGGACACCTTTAGGAGTAGTTAGGGTATACAGAGAAAACTACCACATATGATCAAAGTGTAACTACACCAAACTAAAAATCAAGCTTAAGAATTTCTTAGCCGGGTTCGGTGGCTCAGCCTGTAATCCCGCGCCTTTGGGAGGATGAGGTGAGTGGATTGTCTGAGCCCGTGGGTTCGAGACCCGCCTGGGCAAGCGAGACCTCATCTCTACAATAAATCAAAAAATTAGCCGGAGTGGTAGTGCGCGCCTGTAGTTCCAGCTACTTGGAAGACTGAGGCGGAAGGATCGCCGGAGCCCAGCAGGTCGAGGCTGTGGTGGCCGGGAGCGGCCACTGCACTCCAGTCTGGGCGACAGAGTGAGACTCCAACTCCAAAAAAATAATTTCTTGAGGGGAAAACAGGAAGACAAAGCTGCCCTTTTGGTTGTGAATTTCAAAAGTGTTACATGTTTTTTCTGTCACATAGTTCTGTAGTAGGTAGACATGAATAAGATACAGTCCCTGACACCAAAGAACCTACATTTTAGGGAAGAAGCCAGGTTATTTTGAAAATGATTTAATGGGATAGGTGGAAGTCTAATGCTGGAGGTAAACACAAGTACTAAGAAAGCATACAGGAGAAATATATACATCTATCTTGAGTGGAATTATAGAAATTTCATGGAAGAAGTAGACACTAAATTGAGTCCTGAGGAGCAATTATCAAGATGCAAAGAAAGGTAGAAGGGGAAGAGAAGGATGAACCTTCAGACGGATAAAACAATGTATGCGAAGTCCTGAAGGAAAGAGTAAACATGGTGTGTGTTAGAAACTATAAATAGTTCTGCATAAATGGAAAAATAATGGGCATGAAAACATGGTGAAAGTTGAGAATCCTTCTAATGTTCAGTATAGTCCTTTTAATGCTATTGAATTTGGTTTGTTTTATATCTGAGGATTTTTGCATCAGCATTCATCAGAAATATTTGTTTATAGTGTTGGTTTCTTTTTTTTTTTTCTTGTTGTGTCTTTGTTGGATCTTGGTTTCAGGGTAGTGCTGGCTTCATAAAACAAATTCAGAAGTGTTATCTATTCCTTAAATTTTTTTAAGATTTTTATTTTTTTGGAGGATTGGCATTAATTCTTCTTTAAATGTCTAGTACCCCACAATATGATAATAAAAAATACTGAAAAAAAAAAAAATATTTGAAAAGATGTAGATAATTTCATCTGTACTGAAGATGTACAACTTTTTTCCTTGCCATTGTTCTCTAAACAATAAAGTATTATAATTCTTTAAAAAAATAAAAAAAAATAAAAAAATAAAAATAAATGTCTGGTAGAATTCACCATTGAAGCCATCTAGTCCTAAGCTTCCCTTTACTGAAAGTTTTTTTTATTACTGATTCAATCTTCTTCCTGGTCATAGGTATACTCAGATTTTCTATTTCTTTATTATTAAGTTTTGGTAATTTGTCTATTTGTAGAAATCTATCCATTTCATTCAGGTTATCTAATTTGTTGGCATATAATCATTAATAGTATTCTCTTATAATTCTTTTCAATTTCTGTAAAATTGGTTGTACTGTCCCTTTTCACTTCTAATTTTAGTTATTTGAATCTCCTCTTTTTTCTTAGTCAATCTAGCTAAAGTTCTGTCACTTTTATTAACTTTTTTGAAGAACTAACTCTTGCTTTTGTTGATTTTCTTATTTTTCTATTCTCTGTTTATCTCTGATCTAATCTGTATTGTTTCATTCCTTTGTGTTTATTTTATTGATTTGTATAGTTCCTTGAAGTGTAAAGTTAGGTTGTTGATTTAAAGTCTTTCTTTTTTAATGTAAGTGTTTACAGCTAAACATTTTTCTTTTAGCACTGCATTTGCTACATTTCATAAGTTTTGGTATGCTATGTTTTAGTTTTTGCTTGTCTTAAGATATTTTTTAATTTTCCTTGTGATTTCTTATTTGACTCATTGATTAAGAGCATGCTATTTAATTTTCACGTATTTGTGGAATTTTTAGGTTTCCATCTGCTATTGATTTCTCATTTTATCTCATTGTGATAAGAAAAAAAATGTTTTGCAAGCATGGTGGTTCAGAGCTGTAATTCCAACAGTTTGGGAAGCTGAAGCAGGAGGACTGCTTTAGCTTAGGAGTTTGAAACCACCTGGGCAACATAGCAAGACCCCATCTCTACAAAAGGTAAAAAAATAACTGAGTGTTGCAGTGCACACCTTTAGTCCCAGCTACTCATCAGGCTATGTGGGAGAATAACGAGCCCAAGAGTTTGAGTTTGCATTGAGCACCACTTCACATTAGCCTGGGGGTATAGTGGGAACCTGCCTAAAAAAATAAAGAAAAATGTTTTGTATACTGAGTTTTTTAAATTCATTAAGACTTGTTTTGTGGCCTAATCTATGGTCTATTTTGTTGAGTGTTTTATGTGCACTTGAGGAAAATGTGTCTTCCTCTGTTGCTGGGTGGAACTTCTTATGCATATGCTATGTTCAATTAGTCTATAGTGTTATTCAAGCCCTCTGTTTTCTTATTGATCTCCTGTCTATTCATTATTGGCAGTAGGGTATTTAAATACTATTATTGTAGAACTGTCTATTTCTTCCTTGAACTAAAAAGCTAAAATCTGCTTTATCTATTCATAAGCTTTACTTATATATGATATTTGATTTATATATTTATGCTTAAGCACTGATATTTAGTGCATATATTTATAATTTTTATATATTCATAGTGAATTAACCTTTTTATTATTGTATAAAGTTCTTTGTCTCTTTTAATAGTTTTTGATATAAATATATCAAATTTGTCTGATATTAGTATAACCACTCTTGCTGTCTTTTATTTGCCTAAAATTATTTTTCTATTTTTTTATTTTTAACCTATGCATATCCATGTATCTAAAGTGAATCTCTTGTAGATATTATATAGTTGGATTTTTTTGTTGTTCAATCCATTCTGCCAATCTACTCTTTTAATTGGGAAATTACTATTGTCTGAAAGATTTTGTCCCCACAAAATGTATATGTTGAAGCCTAATTGACAATGTGATGAAACTAGGAAATGGCTTTATCAGGCAGTGCTTACATCATGATGGTAGAGCCTTCATAAATAAGATTAGTGCCCATATAAAAGAGGCCCAAGAGAGCTTTCTAGTCTTTCTACAATAAGAATATGCAACAAGAAAATGCCTTATATGAACCAGGAAGTAAACCTTCATTAGATACTGAATCTTCCATTGCCTTGATCTTGAGCTGCCTAACCCCCAGAACTGTAAGAAATACATTTCTGTTGCTTATAAATGACCCATTCTACAGTATTTTGTATAGGAGCTGGAAGACAGAAATGTATTCTCTTAACATTGAAGTAATTTCTAATAGAGAATGACTTATGGTCATTTTATAACTGTTTTCTGTGTGCCTTATACTTTTTATCTTTCATTTCCTCTTTTACCACCTTCCTTTGTGTTCAGTTGATTTTATTAAGTGACAGGTTCTTATTCCCTTCTCACTTTCTTTTGTGTAAATGTTATAAATAATTTATTTGTGGTAGCCATGTGGATCACATAAAACATTCTCAGCCTAAAGCAATCTAGTGTAAATTAATAAAAAATTGACTTCAATTGCATACACTCTAAAATTTTACAGCTCCTCATCTCCCACTTCATAGTACTGATGTCATAAGTTATTACATCTTTATATATTGTGTACCCATTACCACAGGTTTATAGTTATTTTTATAACTCTATACTGTAAGCCTTATTTAAAAATGAAAAGTAGACTTATGAACCAAAAATATAATAGTTTAAATTTTTATATTTGTCTATATATTTATCTTTACTAGTAAATGCAAGTATATTTTTGTATATTTTATATAAATTTGAGTTACTGTCTAGCATCCTTTTGTTTCAAATTGAAGGACTCCTAGCATTTCTTGTTGAACAGGTCTAGTTATAGTGAACTCCCTCAGTTTTTATTTACCTGCGAATGTCTGCCTTTCTTCCTCATTTTTCAAATACAGTTTCGGTAAAGATAGTATTTTAAGTTGACAGCTAATTTTCCTTGAGAATTTTAAATATGTAAAAGCCTGTTGCCTTTTATTTTGCAAGATTTCCACTGAGAAATTTACTTATAGTCACATAATTACTAAATTTGTTTGTGGGTAGTTACTTAACTCTTTCTGCTTTCAAGATTCTCTTTGTCTTTGATTTTCTGCAATTTGATTATAATGTATCTTGGTATGGGTGTCTTTGGATTTATCCTACTTGGAGCTCATTGAGCTTCTTGTGCTTTTACATATATTTCCTCAAATTTGGGACGTTATCAGCTATTATTTCTTCATTAACTTTTCTATAACTTTTTTTCTCTTTTCTTCTGAGACATCTATAATGTGTATATTGGTCTGCTTCATGATGTCTCCTAGGGCATCACTTTTCTTCATTTTTTTTTCTTTATTTTTAAACCTCACACTTGATATTTTCAAGAGATCTGTCTTCTCGATTTTTGTTCTGCCTGTTTGAGTATGTTGTTGAACTTCTTCAGTAAATGTTTCAACTTAGTTATTATACAGTTTAGTCCCAGAATTCCTATTTTTTTCTTTTTTATAATTTCTATCTCTGTTGTTATTCTATTTTGGTTTATATATCATTTTTCTAATTTTGTTTAGCTGTCTGTCCATGATCCTCTTTAGCTCACTAAGCATATTTAAGACAGTTATTTTAAAGTTTTTGTCTAGAAGTCAGAGGCCTGTGGTTTTTTAGGGTCTATTTTGGAAGATTTATTTTGTCCCTTTGAATTGGCCCTGTTTCCCTGTTTTTTTGTTTTTGTATGTCTTGTCTTGCCGAAAGTTGGATATTAAAAAAAAAAAGCTATATCTTCCAATCTTTATGTATTGACTGCATGCATGGAAAGATCTTCACTAATCAGCCAAGTACAAAGACCCAGGATCCTCTCAAACTTTTTCTAAGAGTGCATCTTCTCTGGATCTGTGTGTGTTTGTACCAGTTTCTCTTCAAGCATGACTGCTTTCCAATGTCTTCATTTCCCTGAAGGCCTCACTTCTGCTTCTATTGTATTCATCTTTTCACAATATCTTGCCCTAAGATACTCAGGGGTTTTCAGTCTCCCTGCAGTTTTCCTTTGTGCAGCAGTGCCTGCCACAGCTTTTAGCAACTTCCATGCTATGCTCTAGCATATCAAACAAATTTTACTCTTTTCCTTTTATGCCAAGGAAGAAACTGGTAATTAAGTAGTTTTCTCCTGACTGTGCCTTGCTGAACAAAGAAGTAGAAGAGGGTCCAGCACAAGCACTACATTTTTTTTTTCCATTTTGAGTGTGACTTTTTTTGGTTAGGCTTTTGCTTGTTTGCGTCAGCTTCTTAACTGATTACTAGAGTCAACACAAAACTATTTTGGCACATATAATGTTGACTATTCAGTGTTTCTATGAGTGAATGAAGGCCAAGAGAACTATCCAACTTTGAAGAACTTGGTATCTTTTTGCTATAAAAATCTGGTTTGGGTTACTAGAAATAGCTTATTGAGAGGGAAAGTTCATAATCTTGATGATATCAAACTGTACTTCATATTTATTGCTAAATATATTCAATTTTATAAATATGCCACATTTCATTTATTCATTAATCTATTGATGGGCACATGAGTTGTTTCCATTTTCTGGTTATTATAAAATAATACTGCTGTGAACATTGATATTAAACATTTTGTGTGGATATATATTTTTATTTCTCTTGGGATTATACCTATAAATGAAATTGCTGGGCCATACAATAACTCTATGTTTAACCTTTTAAAAAACTTCCAGACATTTTTCCAAAGTGGCTTCAACATTTTGCATTCTCATATTGGCAAAGCCTTGATTTTTTTGTTTTGTTTTTTGTTTCCTCTGAAGATGTATACAGATATATACTAAGAAAACAAGGACAAGGCCAAAAGTTATCTAGTTTTATTTAAATGCTCATTTTAAATGTTTATAAAACTGCCTATATGGCCCATTTCCAGGCATTGACAAATAATATAGCACAGCAAAAAGAAGGACATCATATGTACAAAATAACATATAATCATCTCATCTTTTTGTAAAAACATTCTAAGTTACAAAATAAAAAGTAATTTCACATGTTATTTACTTTCTTTTTTATTTTTGACACCAAAAAAAAAGAGATAACAGAATGTGATGGAAAGAATGCAGTGCTGAAAATTAGAAAATTCAAGTTCTCATTTTAGCTCTGTTGTCAAGACAGTGTGTGATCGTGAGAAAGCAACTTTTATTCTGAGCCTTGTTTCTGCATATATAAAATTAATAGAGCTGGACTGGAAGATCTATTCAGAAATGCCGATTACAGTGTATTTTACTATTTTCATATTCATTTCATTATTCAGTACATATTTACTTGTTGCTATGTGCCAAATAAGATGTTTGCAGGTAAATTTGAGAATATATTGAGAATATAAAGGAGTTTTTTTCATTTACAACATAAAAAGACTTCAAAAGACTAATGAGAAGACAAGCAAGGCCAGAGTGGCTGGATATTGGCTGCTCACAACTTGAATAAGGATAGGATGTGGGAAAAGAGATGTGTTAAAAGTTGGAAAGGAAATGTCAGTTAGACTTGAATTAGTTAATGGAGGAACTCCAGGTCCAAGTACTCTATCTCTTACACGCATATTGTTGCAAATTGTTTCCCAACTCTTCTAAACTGTTTTAGTCACCTTCACTGAAATTGAGAACTATCCAACTTTCAAGAACTTGGCTTTTTTTGCTATAAAATCTTATTTTGTGCTACAAGAAACGGATCAGTAAATAAATTGGAAAAATCATGGAGTTATTGAGAGGAAAAAAAACACTTTTACATGTTAACATCACAAAACTGTCTGAATAAGCTTCACACTACTATGTTGAGAGGATTAACAATGTGTGATGGCTTTCATAATTATAACTAAGTAAATACTGCTGCCATTGCTCAGTTGTCCCAATATAAAACTGCATAGTGAAATAACATTTATCTTGTTTCATATTTTATAATAAATTCTTATTGTCATATTCCTTTATCTAACATTTATTTTATTAACGGAGCAATCTTTAAAGGAAGCATTTGAACTTGCTCTTACCTTGAAAGTAAAGACTGAACATTTCAATGAAGACTCATAAATAGTGGGGAGATTCAACATGGCCTCCTAGAACCAGCTGACTGATGCCTTTCTTACAGAGCAATCCAAAGAAGCAAGTCCCAGCTGTCAGAGACTCCCAGCAGGCGGAGCAGGCTGAGATGGATGATGCACCCCAATCCTGCAGTGGATCACTGGGACACACAGAGATCAGGAAGAAGAGAGAATGGACAACTGGCTTTGGAGCCAGGAAGCTCCTTCCATGCCCAGCTGACATTGGAAACAGAGTACAGCCTCCGGATGTGGGAAATGGTAAATGTGGGAAATTAGGACTCAGTGCTTATTACTGCCATGGGCTAGAAGGGCTCCCTCCCCAGCCTCACAGGACTCCAGTCCCACAAGGGAAATGGCCTGGATACAGCACAGCTGCATGCTGCCAGAGCCCGTGTGGAGCTGGGAACACCTTTGAGCTCTGAATGAACGTAGCCAGATTATCCCTAAGAACCCATTTCCTGTAGTCAGTGATCAGTGGTCAGCTCTCAGACTGGGAAAAGACACTGACCACCTCTACTCACCCCAAAAGCAGGTTCTGCCACTGCAGGCAACTCCAATTTGGGGTAAGCTTCAGCAAAGACTCTGCTTTGCTGAAATAACTTTTGAGTTCTTAGTGCGTATCAGTCTCTAGTGAGGGAAGAGGAGTCAGGAGAAGCTCCTGGTAATCCTTCTTGTCCTTCATGTATGCTTCTGGGCAACAGGTGGCTCTGCCATTACTGTAGTGCCACCACAGTTACCAGGCAGTCCATACCCTCTCTCATTCCCCACTAAGTGCTCACAGCTGAAGATTGGAAGCAGGCCATAAAGAACAACATCGTGTCCTTTGCAGCAACATTAATGAATCTGGAAACCATCACAATAAGTGCACTACTACGGAAACAAAATGCTTAATACCACATATTCTCACTCATAAGCAAGCTCTGACCACTGGTCACATGAGAACAAAGATGATAACAACAGAAGCTGGACACTGCTTAAGAAAGGAAGGAGGGAGGAAGGATAAGGGGCTCACACCAGCACACTGGGTACCAGGTCCAATATCAGGGAGAGAGAGGGCCTGCTAAAAGCCCAAATCTCATCTGCATACAATTTACTTAAGTAGTAAATCCTCACATGTACCCCACAACTCTAAAATTAAAAAAAATTGAAAATATAAATAAAATTATAATGTAATATAATAAATCAATGTTAATAATCACTATTTTAAAAGATTCACAAATATTATTTGAATAAACTGGTTGTAAGTAAAGCAAACTGAAAAAAAAGCTAGAGAAAAGCATCATCTGAAAAGCACACACAGTAATATGTAGTGTGACCAATGCAAGGTCTAATAACGCATTTTCTCATGCGCCAACAGGTATTTCAAAAAACTAAAACTCTGTCAAAGAAGAATGATCAAAATAATTTTTTCAAAAGGGAAGATAAAGACATTGACATTTTGCAATATACAATAAATAATTATATTCAGAGAGAGAGAGGAGTGACATGTAAGCTTTTCATAATGAACCATAAATATAGGCAGAGAAAAGTATAAGAGAATATCTCTTGAAACTATAACTTGTAAGTTGTTGTTTTGCTTTTTTTTTTGAGTGGCTATTGAGCTAAATCATAGAAACCCTAAATTAGGACTTCTGGCAAGATGGCAACAGAACACGTCAGACTGTGAGAGTCTCTGCAAAAGCGAGTGTCCGTAAAGACTCTGCATGAGTGGGTGTGTGCTGGTGAGTGAGTGAAAGTGCGTCTGAGGGAAGACTCAGGTTTAAGTCATAGGGCTTTCCTCTGGAGGTGACTTCAACCCCCCACCACCCTGAGATTGGAGCCTCCAGTGCATGCAGGATTGTCTGCTGTTCTTGGGGCTCTCCTGAGAAAAGTCTGCCGAATTCAGCTGATCCTCATCACCTGGAGCCCAGTGAACACCATCACCTATGACAGCAAAGTGGCTGGAGTCCCATATATGTGGAGAGAGCAGTCGGGAAGAGCTGAAGAGGAGCCACACCACCAATGAGAAAAAGCCAGTCAGAGCCATTTTCTCTGTTCCAGGACCAGGCAGAGACCTGCATTGCCCCGCCCAGCTCCAACTAGTCTCCAACCTGGGAACTAGAGGATATCTCATCAAACTCGGAGATACAGATACCCCTCACCCAAGCTGGAACAGGCACAGACATGTCAGATCTGAATGGGAGGCTTGACAGCAGTTGGTGGGTGAGTCCAGAACTAATCCAGTCTCCTTGCCCAATAGTCCATGAGGCTTCTGACCCACGCTAAAAGCAACCTTATCAGCCTTCACTGGAAGCAGAGGTAGGGGCTGGAGACCAGAGCTGAAAGGAAGTTAAAGTTACAGGAACTACCTCAGAGTGAGTTTTTTTGTTTGTTTGTTTTATTTTGCTTGTTTGTTTATCCTGCTTGGCTTTTGTTTGCATGTTTGTTTTAGTTTTGTGGGGTTTTTTATTTTATCCTCTTATCTCTTTTTGTTTTTGATTACATTTCATACTTGCTTTGTTCCTGTTATGTTATTTTCTTTTTTTTTAGAATTTCTTTTTGTGTGGGGGTATTTTTGAGGAAGAGTATATCAATAGGGGAATTTTTGTCAGTTTTTGTGTTTGTATGATTCTATATTTTTTTTATCTTTTCAGTCTTTGTGTCTCTTTTCATTTGTTAGTTGGTTTGCCTGTTTGTTTCCCCTCTTATTCTTCTCTCTCTCCACCTTCCTCTCATCCTCCTTCCTTTTTCGATCATTTCCCTTTTTCTTATCTCATTTTGCTCTCGGGGGCAAGCTTATAACCCCACTGCATAGACAGATTGTAAGACAGTGGAAAGTGGGTTTCAGGAGGCTCACACACCTGTCGATGGATGCTGGGATATAAGATAGTTTCTGATTCTCAGCTCCCCCCTCAATTAAATCTCAAAACTGCAAAAAGCACAGTCACCACCCACAGTCCAGCTTCAGAATTGAACAAAGCCGGAAGACACATATAAGAAAGAATAGGAGATAGAGCATACAGAAGTAAAAGCTATCCCCCATCCCTGAACAGCAGAATTAAAAAAGAGATTAAAAAAGAGGGAGAGGAAAATCTACACAAATGAAGAAAAAACAAAAGAAGAATATGGGTCTCACACAGACCCCTGGAAGGTCAGACACTGAGAATACAGACTTCAGAACACAAACAATGAAAAGTCCCCAGAAGGACTGGTTTCAAAGCACAAGCCTAGATATCAAGACATTAATAGAGAGAACAAAACAAATTGAGGAAAGACAAGAGGAAAGAATGAAGGAGTTGATAGCTAAAATAACAGCAATAAAGAATACAATGAATGAAATAAATAACAAACTGATAAGCATGGAAAACAGACTTAGCCAAGCAGAAGAAGAAAATCTCAGAGCTTGAGGACCAAAATATGGAACTAACCCAGACTGTCAAAAACATAGAAAAGAAGCTTTAAAAGACAAAACAAAACCTAAACAATTTTTGCAAGAGGCCAAACATAAACTTAATTGGAATTCCTGAGGCAAATAGAGAGACAGAGAGCACCATGAAAAAATATTCCATGATATTATCCAAGAAAACTTCCTTCACCTCAGCAGTGATGCAACCATTCAAACACAAGAGTTTCAGAGAACCCCTGCCAGACAACAATGAGAAGACCAACACCCAGACACATAGTAATTCAACTTACGCAAAGTAAGTATAAAAGAAAAAATTCTAAAGGCAGCAAGAGAAAATGTCAGACTACCTACCAGGGAAGAACAATTAGAATAGCAGCAGGCTTATCTACAGAAACACTTCAGACTAGGAGAGCTTGGAGCCCAATCTTCAAAGTTCTCAAAGATAAACAATTTCCACCAAGAATTACCTACCTAGCTAAGCTAAGCTTAATCAGTGATGAAGAATTAAAATATTTCCCAGACATTCAATCCCTAAGAGCTTACATTGCCTCCAGATCAGCTCTACCAGAAACACTTAAGAAAGTATTAAACACAGAAGAAAGGAGAAAAAGAACAACAATGTCCTTCACAAGAATGCAGAAAAAAATACTGAAAACACATATGAATCAATCCAAAAATCAAAAGAAAGACAATAAACAAACAGTATCAACAGCAACAAACACTATAAGAACCTCATGACAGGGATAAACTCTCACATCTCAATAACTAGCCTGAATGTGAATGGACTAAATGCACCACTGAAAAGACATAGAATGGCAAAATGGATAAAATATCATGAGACAACAATATATTGTCTCCAAGAGACTCATCTCACTAGAAGGGACACTCACAGACTCAAAGTAATAGGATGGGAAACAAAATTTCAGGTGAATAGAATGCAAAAGAAAGCAGGAGTCATGATCTTAATATCAGAAAAAACAATTTTTAAGCTATCAAAAATTTAAAAAGATATGGAAGGTCACTACATAATTATAAAAGGTTCAATGCATCAACAAGCAATACCTACCTTAAACATTTATGCACCCAACTTAGGAGCACTAACTTTCATGAAGCAGCTTCAAGGTAAACTTAGAAAAGATATTGATAGGGTTTGTAGGGGGATGGGAGGAGGTTGTAGTTAAAACAACTCATCATATAAACCTCACAAATGGAGCACAGAGTTGCAATGACTAAAAAGCTAACACTGTGCTCTAACAGAGTCCTGTTACTAATTGCTTTACTGCCAATATCTGCTTTCCCTGAGACCCACATCTCAAAGATATGTGATTGATAATGTCCTGGTACTGACTGTCAGTGTTAGCTTTCCTAAGGTTGCATTTCAGAGAAAAATGATTAGCAACATCCCTGATAATGACTGGTTTAATGCAGACATCTGCACTTCAAAACCATAGAACTGGCCTCATCAGTACCGACATCTGCATTTGAAGGCCAGATGACTAACAACTGGAACTCCCAAAACTGCTTGTTGGTGCCCAATCCAAAACTCTCTAAAAAATTGCTCCTCAAAGCCTGATAAACCCTGGCTGGGGTTTTATAAACTGGCCTACAAGAGATCAAAGGGTTTCTCTCTATAGAGCTAGCCACCACCCCTCCCTTCTTTTCTTTTCTTTTCTTTTTTAAATATTGTTTTTTTATTTTAAAGATGTGGGGTACAATTCAGGGTTAGATATACAAATATTCATTATGCAGGTACCCTTGTTTTCTTTTCTTTAATAAACCTTTTTAGACACTAGCAGCTCATCTCTTCCTTCTCAGCATATGTTACATTTTTGGTGCCAAAACCTGGGAAGAAGTTTTTGGTTAGGACCCACTGGATTGCCCCTCTCTCACTCCCCTTCTCCCTCTCCCTCCTGGGGCTTGATCCACTTCCTGGCTGCCTCTTCTGAAACTGCCATAAGGACACGCCTTAAAATATCTCCAGCTAACATAAAGTGTGTGCTCCTTTCAACCCGGGAGAAAATCCACCGCAACTGGGTGGGCTCTTCTCTCATGAGCCCACCTCCGGTGGTCCCCTCCCTTAAACCTTGCTGAGAAGCTGAGATGATCCCTGGAACGGGATTCTCCACTTGCCTTGCTAAATTACCATCCACGCACCGGCTCACATTTCATCCATTGGTTACAAGAGTGAGTGAAGCTTCTCGTTGGATCCTCTCTCCCTCTCTTGTCTCTCTCGTCTCGAAGTCCTAGTGCAAGACAGGGAGATCTCCATGACCCTCTGATTGGTTTGGCCCTGGAATTGAGGACACTTATTCCACAGCAGGCCATCACTGCTCTCTGAGAAGGCCATGGGAACAGGGATGCCTTTTCCCTTGGACCTTTCTCCTCATCCTTGATCATTCTTGTTCCACTCTCCCTATTTGGCTACAATGGGAACTTCTCAATCCTGACCTTCAAAATCTACTCCTCTAGAATGCCTTCTCCAAAACTTAAAGGTCTTAGGTTTCCAAGAGGATATTAGACCAAAAAGACATCTTCTATTGTAATACAGTCTGGCCACAACACAAACTTAATAATGGGTCCTAGTGGCCAGAAAATGGAACTCTTCATTTTTAAACTTCATGGGACCTTGATAACTTCTGTCACCGCTATGGCAAGTGGTCAGAAATCCCTTATGTTCAGGTTTTCTTCACTCACTGTTCTCAACCTTCTCTTTGTAAATCTTGCTCTAGTTCCCACATACTTTTAGCCCACTCTGCTTCCAACACAACCTCTCCTGACCCCTGTTCAGACTCTACTCTGTCCTCCTTTGACTCTTCTGGTCACAGTTCACCCTCCTTTGCTCCCCATCCTGTTGCAGCTGTCCCAGACCCCACTCCACAGCTTTCACCCTACAATTCCTATCAATCCTATCCCCTTCCTATCCTTGCTCCACAAGCAAATGCTGAAACCACAAGAAGATTTTTACCTTAATTTTCCTAAATCACCTCCCCATACCTGGTCCCAAACTGCCTTAAAAGAAGAAACTTCAGAACAAAACTTTACCCCTTCCCCTGCTCCACTCCTCCCTTTATGGGAAGTGGCTGGAGCAGAAGGCATTATCCAGGTCTACATCTCATTCTGTCTCTCCAATCTATCTCAAATTGAACAGTACCTTGGCTCCTTTTTCTCAGACCCCGACAACTCCCTAAAACAATTTAAATATCTTACCCAATCTTAAGACTTAACTTGGCATGATATTTACATTATACTTTCCTCTATTCTTCTCCCAGAGGAAAAAGAAAGAATATGACAAGCCTTCCAGGTACATGCTGATGAGATACATAAGTTCAATGACACTAAGCCTGTGGGGGCAACAGCTGTTTCTCACCAAACAGACAGACCCAGGATGGGCAGCCTGTAATCATATGGTTGCTTGTCTCATTATGGGCCTTCAAAAAGCAGGATATAAAGCAGTCAATTTTGACAAACTCTGGAAAATAACCCAAACACCAGATGAAAACCCAGTTCAATTTTTAACTAGATTAACAGAGGCTCTACAAAAATATACAAAACAAGATCTCATTTCAATGGAGGTCACTATCGTCCTTAATACCAGTTTTATTCCCCAATCAACCTTCGACTTCTGAAAAAAAAACTAAAAAAGGGCAGAAGAGGGCCCTCAAACCTCTCAATGAGATCTTTTAAATTTGGCTTTTAAATTTTTCAATAACTGGGAGGAATAGTCAAAATAAGAGAGGGCCCAATGAGATAAGGCAAATACCACCTCCTAGCCACTGTCCTACATGGCTCCAAACCTCCATCAATCAACAAAGGCAAAAAGCCTCCTGAACCCTGTTTCAATATAGCCAAAAAAGGCCACTGGGCCTGTGAATGCTCACAACCAAGGCCCCCTCTAGGTCCATATCCCCACTGTGACAAAGAGAGACTTTGGAAGGTTTATTTCCTTGATCCCTCTCTAGGGATCTGGACACCTCTTCCTGGTCCCAAGCAGGAGTCCTTCGACCCAGCCCTGCCCAGCCTCCTTGGACTCACCACTGAAGACTGAAGGTGCCCAGGACCCCAGGCCCCAACTCTCCATACCTCTACGCAGCCCAGAGTAACTATTATGGTGGCAGGTAAGACAATCTCTTTCCTTATTGACTCAGAGGCCACATACTCTGCTATGCCTACCTACTCTGGAAAAACAAAGTTCTCTCAGGTTTCTGCTGTGGGGATTGATGGTTTAATATCTATACCATACCATGAGTTACTGAACCTTTGCCTTGCACATTCCAAAACATCCCATTCTTCTATGCCTTTCTCATACTCCCAAAACTCCCTACTCCCATCTTTGGAAGGGACCATCTCTCCAAATTCAAAGTATTTATCTCTATCCCAGGCCCACGTTCTTATCTAGCCTGGCTACTGCTTCTCAGTCCCACTCTTTCCCTCTCCCCTACCTTCATTGCCCCCCTCTTCCATAAATCCCATAGTCTGGGGACATAGACAACCCATCTGTCACTTTTCATCATGCGCCTATTCATATTCGTCTCAAAGACTCCTCTAAATTCCCAAATCAGCCATTATACCCCATCTCCCAAAATCATCAACAAGGATTGAAGCCTATCATCACTAAACTACTATGCCAGGGTCTCATATACCCAACCCATTTCCCCTATAATACCCCATCTTACCTGCCAAAAAGTCAGTTGGCTCCTATCGCTTAGTCCAAGACCTAAGACTTATTAATGCGGCCGTTCTCCCCATATGCCCAGTGGTCCCCAACCCCTATAACCTTCTCTCTTTCATCCCCCCTTCTACCACCCACTTCACAGTTCTGGATCTCAAGGATGCCTTCTTTACCATCCCTATACACCCAGACTCCCAATATGTATTTGCCTTCACCTGGACTGATACAGACAATCACCACTCCCAACTGTTACATGGACAATCCTCCCACAGGGTTTTTATGACAGTCTTCATTTCTTTGGTCAGGCCCTAGTATCAAACTTGGTCTCTCTCAACCTTGCCCCAAGTACTCTGCTTCAATATGTGGATGATCTCCTCCTTTGTAGTCTGTCATTATCACACTCTCAACAACACACTATACAGCTCCTTAATTTTCTAGCTGATTGGACATATTGGTTATCTCTCACCAAGGCTCAGCTTTCTCTTCCTAAGGTCACATATCTTGGAGTTCTTTCAACACCAACTGAAAGACACATTACAACTGATAGAAAGTTCCTTATATCCACCCTACTACTCCCTACATCAAAAACAGAAATCCTATCTTTCTTAGGAATGACTGGATATCTACGTCTCTGGATTCCTAATTTCGCTCTCTTAGCACAACCTTTGTATCAAGACACCCAAGGAAATCTTTCAGAGCCCCTGGAACCAAAGTCAGTCATTTCCTCAGTCTTTTTTTTTTTTTTGAGTTGGAGTCCCACTCTATCACCCAGGCTGGAGTGTAGTGGCCGCTCCCGACCACCGCAGCCTCGACCTGCTGGGCTCCGGCGATCCTTCCGCCTCAGCCTTCCGAGTAGCCAGAATTACAGGCGCGCGCTACCAGGCCCGGCTAATTTTTTTTTTTATTTATTGTAGAGATAAGGTTTTGCCTGCCCAGGCGGGTCTCGAACCCGTGGGTTCAGGCAATCCACTCACCTCAGCCTCCCAAGGCGCGGGATTACAGGCTGAGCCACCGAGCCCGGCATTTCCTCAGTCTTTAATGCCCTTAAACAAGGTATGCTCTCAGCCCTGGCCTTAGTATTTCCTAACCCCTCTTGTCCCTTTATGCTTTACACTACTGAAAGGCATAAAATTGCCCTGGGAGTCTTAGGACAAAACCAGGGCCCTTCTTTCATCCCTGTCACTTACCTTTCAAAGTAACTAGACACCACAATCCAAGGGTGGCTGGCCTGCCTAGGTGCTCTGACAGTGGTTAAACTCCTCCCTCAAGAAAGTTAAAAGTTTACTTTTGGAGCACCCACTATCATTCATTCACCACGTGATTTTAAGGATTTACTTTCTCACAAAACTATAACTCTTATCTCCCTCACGTATCCAACTAATCCATGTCACTGTTCTCG